>CAODLS011021623.1:0-13077 GCA_948243855.1 Flueggea neowawraea
AAATTTCTCATCAAGAAAAGAGAGGCAAAGAAGACCAGCAAGAAAAAGAGCAAGCTCATTTGCTATGAATGTAATGAACCGGGTCATGCTAAGCCGGACTGTCCACACCTGAAAAAGCACAGCAAAAGAAGAAAAATAAGGATTCTTACTGATGATTCATGTTCCAGTGATGATGATGAAGTTGGAGGAATCTGTTTGAATGCAATTAAGGACAAGGAGAAAATCGAAAATGTGGCACCCTTTCCCTGAGCTCAAACATTAATGTATTTTTTTTCTGTGTATATATGTTGTTTCATCATTTGATTGATTGAATACATTTTTAAGTTGAATGCATATACAGATTTTTTGAAATTCAAAGGGGGAGATAATTTTTACCCTATATGCATATTTTGAAACATTCAGGGGGAGTTTTGTTTTTAAAATGATTTCACTGAAAATATCTTTCACATAAGGGGAGCTAATTCTGTTAAATGATTTCAATCATATTTTCTTTGAAAAAGGGGGAGAAGTGATAATTTTTGCATATCTTTTTGATGATACAAAAAGAGGGAGAAGTGTACATGAATTTGATTGTGTGCGTTATCATTTACAATTAGCGTCTTTATTGATTTGAATCATTTACAATCAGTATCCTTTCTGTTACAATTGGTATCATTTTCTTTGAACATCATATATGTTTAGATTGAGCTAACCAAGTGACAAGGACTGAAATCCTTGATCAATTTGTTTTATCATTGTTGAATAGATGTTCAAATTCATGTATTTTTTATCATCATCAAAAAGGAGGAGATTGTTAAGTTTAGTTTTGATGATGATGAATGCAAAATATACATGAAATAGGTGCAAAGCTACAAACTTGCTCATATATAGCCACAAAACACCTTATGAGTCATCTAAGCACGTTGAAGGACGCACAGCTACGTTCTAAATACACAGGGGAGCTTACAACGCACGTAGACGTGTATGGCAGTGAAGGCAAAAAGCATCAGACCGTTATCTACGTACGCAGTAGTTGGTTCTACGCACGTTGACGAGCATCCAGATTAAAAAGAAAAGGTCAAGGCACGTAGAGACAAGTTGAAGGATGAACAATGCGCGTTGATGAGAAAATGTGTGATCTTCAAAGAGAAATGCTACGCACACAGAAGAGATCAGCAACACACGTAAACGAGATGAGCTGGACTATCTGACGAGGCCAAAAAATTGAATTTGAAATCTCTAACACAAATCACATGCGAAATCAAAGGTGCAGAGGTTGATCAGACATCTACGCATACAAAGCACAGTGCAACGTACATAGGAAGCCACTGGGTGGAAAGTGTTCATTCTGGAATTCATTGCAATGCACGTTGAAGAGTAATCAACGCACATAGAAGTTCTAACAATGCACGTTGAAGACCAATCAACGCACGTAGATGCTAATCCACTAAAAGCTGAGACCACTGGAGTTCTTGCAACGTACGCAGACTTGCATACATAGCACACAAAACTCAAATGAAATGAAGAACTACGCACATAGCATAAGAACAACGTACGTAGTAAAGGGTGACGTCAGTACTGAGCAGAATTTGTCTTATTCTCCAACGTTTACTTCAAGGCTCCAATGGCTATATTTCGAAGAGTAGTTATAAATATACGTCCAAAAATAGAAGAGAAAGGAGAGATACCTTTGTTAACACTTGCTAATCTTTTTATCTCTCTTCTCTACCTTTATAACCCTTATTGAGCTATTTACTTGCTATCTTTTTGTTGGGTTGGTGTGAGTTTTAATATATTACATCTTTGGATTAACTTTGTAATGAGCAGAGTTATTTGCTTGGGGTAGATAGGTTTTCTAGTGAGCATTAGAAAACTAGAGTTTTTGTTTTCTAGTTAATCCCGTAAAAACTAGTGGTTCGGTTTCCTAGTTAATCCCATAAAACTAGTGGTTTGATTTCCTAGTTAATCCCATAAAAACTAGTAGTTTGGTTTTTTAGTTAATCCCGTAAAATCTAGAGGTGTGGTTTGCTTGATTTGTCCTAAAAACAAGTGTAACGGTTTTCTTGTTAATCCCGTAAAAATAAAATGTTACGGTTTGCTTGTATATCCCGCAAAAACGAGTTGTAAATGGTTTTACTCCACCCGGAAGTGAGGAGATAGTTGATTGAACTCTCTAATGAATCTAGAGGAGTGGACGTAGGTCAAGAGGACCGAACCATTATAAATATTGAGTGTTGATTTTCTCTCTCCCTTTCACTCCTTTACTTTCATTATTTCATTTACATTTGCATTTACTTCATTATTGAGTGTATGGATTGAATCGTTAGAGCTTCTGCATTCTACTTTGATTTTGATTTTAAAGAAATTTGTTATTTGTGTTAGTTTGCAAAATATTTTCAACAAAATTTTTAAACTTGCTAAAAATCCAATTCACCCCCCTCTTGGAGTGTCATTTCCACTGCATATTGGGACTTTACACCTCTTGTCTACTCAATTGTAATTAGAACTTTGCAAGCCAGCCCTGCAGCAAATGTAACAGCATGCTGCCTCCAATCCCTATGATGCCTGGATTAAATCAAACGTATAAAACATTCACCAGCAACCAAAAGTCCAAATTATGAAACAGAATTCGAATTACAAGTAGTGGTCACTGATACATGGCTATAAAATTATTGTAGAAAACCCAATTAAAACAGTTCAAATTATACCAAAGAAAAGAACCCTTTTTTCTGATTAAAGAAATCATGGAAGTAATTAGTTTGGTAGACTTCATTGTATGTCTGGACCGATTTAAATGTACGCTGAGTATTCATCGATTAAAATACATTGTACTGTTAATCCATTCGTCAACAACAAAAGCTGAATTTGTGACAGTAAAATAAATTTAATAGTCTTAATGAGTAATTTCACGCATGGAAGAGTATGTTGTGAAAGAAAATTGTGAATGTGAGAATGGAGGAGTGGGTTTATTGCTCGAAGAAATTTTAGAGATTTTAATTTGGGCAATTTCGTTTATATATGTTTTGTGCATTGCACGGGTTTTAATTTCTCTCAATGGGATATGTTATTAATTCCTCCAACAAATTTTTACGAAATTTTTTAAACAAAGAAATTGAACTTCTGTTCTGATTTGGTAGATGTATGTATCCATGCCCACCATTCCAACACAAATTAATCGCTTAGTCTATAGTCACAACAAATCTTTCTTTCTCCTAATAATCAAGTCACAACAGAATAGAGTAAATAAATTTTGACAACTTTTTGTGTTGTTATTCAATTTTTATTCATTTTTTTTATGAAATCTATAAACTTCAATTTTATTATAAACTAGTCAATCAAATATGTTAGTTTCAAGAATAAAAATAAAAGATAGACATAATAAATCCTACATCGGAAAGAGATGATATTTTAAAGTTACTTTAAAGGTATTTTGTGATAAGCTTGTATTATCAAATCAAATAGCGTTGATTTATTATCAAGCGGGACACTGTAAAAATTAATATCTCATCTACCATGGATGGATTTGCACATCAAAAGGCAGCACATCAATGACCTATGACAACCCCTCTCCTGATGGTGTAGGGAAACCAAGCCCCATTTACCATAGATGGGTAGAATTTTAAAACTTTTTTAATCACTACTTTTTTATTTAATTAAAAAATATTAACTGTTAAATAAGAATATTAATTATTATGCAAAATAATTCATATATAAAAATATTCAAAATATAGCTTAACTATAATAAATCTAGTTTAATTGAGTTGCCATACTAAAAATTGGGAAAAAACCCAAGTTCAAGAACCAATTCGAAAATAAGTGTTCACGCTATAAAAAATGAATTTCATTCATAATAAATACAAATATAAGATCCACAAAAAGGAAAAATAGAAACAACATTACAATAATTGGCCATATGAGAAATTTCGGTCTCGTACGACAAACTAATAGTGTTCTTATATCTCCCTTGAAGGCACAAATTATAACCTTGTCGTCGTTTTCGTCCAAGAAAATCTTTTCCAACGTAAGGATCAACGATTCTTTTAGGTGAAGATTCATCCAAATATTTGTTTTCAGGCCTAACCTTACTCAGAAACACACCAACCTTAAACGAAACAAACGCATCAAAACAAGCATACTCAATTTGTTCGTAACTGAGCTCTTTAACACTCCAATCACTCACTGTAATTTCATAAGGTTTCTGAATAATCTTCTGAAGAAATTCTCGTACCAATGCCTACAATCCGTCCTTTCGAAAATCATTGTCATGGCATTTGCTTGCAGCCCAATATTATGCGTATCTTTTACATGCGCTACTAGTAATCCATAAGCTTCATAGAATTTTTCAGTACCGTTTCTGACTTCTTTTGCAATAAATTTGAACTTCTTGTCACCTAGAAAGCTGATTAATTAGTGATTGTGGAATCTGAGTTGCGTGGTAAAGTTGGAATATTACGCATCTTCTTCCAACACAAAGTTTAATAATTGCAACTTTTTGATGTTGATCGATGTTGAGGTTGAAGTGAGATTTTCTTGAAGATTGATGAAGCCATGTTGATGGTTGATAAATCAAGCCAAAGATGGACGGATTTGTGAAGGAAAACGACTTACTAGTTGGACATGGACGAACACATGGGTGTGGCATTGCCCGTGTGCGACGTTGGAAACGACTTGGATGCAATCTGGGTGGACAAGGCTTGGCACACGGCCGTGTCCCAGCCCATTGCGTGCTAGGTCATTTTTTTGCATCACACGGACGCGCGTGGGAGGCTGTGTCTTGACTGGTTTCGACTGTGTCTTGCTTCTCTTGCCCGTGTCTTGAGTTTATGACTGGTTTGAGTGATGTTTTAAGGTTTTCCTTGTCTATTTTGGCTTGTATTCCTTGTAAACTATAAATAGGTAGTTTGAGAATAATCTTGTAAGCCTTTGAATGCCGTTGTAAGCTTTGTAGCTTGTTTTGACTCAGAAATAATAGAATTACTAGCTCTTTGCCTGTCGACGTAGATCAGATTGATCGAACCACGTAAATCTTGTGTTCTTGTGTGATTGCTCTTGTTTAATTTCGTGTTCTTCTATATCCTAATTTCCTGACAAGTGATATCAAAGCCACAAAAGTTTGTTCAGTAACTCCTAGGTTTCATTCTATAGAAAGAAGATGTTTTCGTATAAATTCAAGATTGAAAAATTCAATGGATCGAATGATTTCACGTTGTGGAAGTTGAAGATGAAGACAATTCTAGTTCAACAGAAGTGTGAAGAGGTGTAGAAAAATTACCGAAAGAACTAACAGCGGCACAAAAAGCTGAGACTGTGAAGAGTGTGCACAATGCAATTATATTAAGTCTGACAAATGAAGTCTTGAGGGAGGTAGCTGATAAAACTACTGCAACAGGCTTATAGAACAAGCTTGAGTGTATGTATCAAAAGAAGTCCCTAACTAACAAGTTTTATCAGAAAAAGCGGTTGCATACCTTGAAGATGATTGAAAGAATGCAGGTAAAAGAACAACTTGATAAATTTAATAGAATTATATTTGATTTAAAAGGTATTGGTGTTGAACTCAAGGAAGAGGATCAAACTATGTTTCTATTATATTCTTTGCCTGACTTGTATGAAAGTTTTGTTGATACTATAATGTATGATAAAGATGGAATTTCGATTAATGATGTTAAGGATGCTCTGTTGTCTAAAGAACTGAAGAGGCTAAATTCTAGTTCAGGTGTTAACTTCTAGTTCAGGTGGAGACAGTGTGAAGTCTGGGTTAACTGTGAGTGGGGGCAATAGAATGGGAAATAAGCATGGGTTGAGGTGTTTTCACTGTAAGGAGATTGGGAACATAAAAAAGAATTGTCCACATAAGAGAAACAGAAAAGAATCAAGGGTAACGGTAGTTCAGAATAATTCTGTGGGGTTTTAATATAATTTTGATAAGGGAGAGAACAATGAAGTTTTGACAGTTACCGCATCTAGATCTGAAGATAGCTAGGTTGTTGACACTGATACAGTTTATCACATGATATTTTCTAGGAAACTATTTAATTATTTTAGAGAATGGAGAGGCAGTGTAAACTTGGGAGATGGTGAAAAGCTGAGTGTTGAAGGCAGTGGTTCTGTGCAGATCAGGATGCATACCAGGATGGTTAGGAAACTTGATGTTTGGTATGTCCCGGGGTTACATAGGAACTTGATTTCTGTTTGTGCTTTGGCTAAGCAAGGTTATGATTTTTCTGGGAAAGGTGGAGGAATTTGGATGTTCAAGGGTTCTTCGGTGGTGGTGAAGGGTAAATTGCGATATGACATTTACACTTTGATTGGTAACTTGGTATTTGCTAATGGGTTAATTACTGTTGTAAGTTATGCAGAAAAACAAGTGGAGTTTGTGATCGAGACTCTAGAACAGTCAAAGTTCAATCTGGTTGATCCACGAGAGGTAACAACAAGGGAACCAAGGCATGGTAATTATGTTGGTGATGGAGAAAGGCAGTCACTAGAAAACACATGAAAGATGCGGGGTGGTGTGCTGTTAGGTGTGATGGTAAAAAGGTAAATCTAGCTAGTAGAGAGAAGTCTGGATTGGACTTGGTTCGTTGCAGGACTTGAGGCCCTTCGGGGGTGTGACAGAGGAGTGATTCTAAGTGCTGAGTTGAACGGGAAAAGAAAATTCACTTCAAGGTGGAGAATTATTGAGGTGAAAGTGAGATTTTCTTAAAGATTGGTGAAGCCATGTTGATGGTTGATGAATAAAGCCAAAGAGGGATGAATTTGTGAAGGAAAACAAGTTACTAGTTGGACACGTACGGACACACAGTCGTGGCACTGCCCGTGTGTGACACTGGAAACAACTTGGATGCGACTTGGGTGGACAGGGTCGTGTCCCAGCCCGTGGCTTGCCAGGTTGGTTTTTTTGCATCACACGGACACTCGTGGGAGGCCGTGTCTTGCCTGGTTTCTACCGTGTCTTGCTTCTCTTGCCCTTGTCTTGAGTTTATGACGAGTTTGGGTGATGTTTTAGGGTTTTCCTTGTCTATTTTGGTTTGTATTCCTTGTAAACTATAAATAGGTGGCTTGAGAACAATTTTGTAAACCTTTGAACACTGTTGTAAGTTTTGTAGCTTGTTTTGACTCAGAAATAATGGAATTATTAGCTCTCTACCTATGGACGTAAATCGGATTGAACGAACCATGTAAATCTTGTGTTCTTGTGTGATTGCTCTTGTTTAATTCTGCGTTTTTCTACTGTCTAATGTCCTGACAATCGGTCTCGTTAATTTGGTAGACACCATTCTGTGTCTAGACCGACTAAAGGTTTGTTTAGGGTTCGTCGTCTGAAATAGAATGTAGGTTCAATTCATTCGTAGGAAAATAAGCTAAATTTGTGACAGTAGCGTAAATTCGGTAGTCGTAATAAGCGATTTCATGCATGGAATATGTTGTGAAAGACATTATGAATGTGCGAATGGAAGAGTGGGATTGTTGCTTGAAGAATTTTTAAGAACTGTTTAATTTAGACTATTTCAATTACTTTTCCAGGTGGGATATGTTATGAATTCCTCAAACAGAGCTTGCAATTTTCCAAACAAAGATTTTGGACTCCTATTTCTAGTCTGATTTGGTAATTTATTCATTAATTATTTTATTATCCGACCTATCAGTCCATCACAAGTTAATAGCTTAGTCTATAGTCCCCACAGTTCTTTCTTTCTTATGATAACTTAATCTTGGTTATTTTTTCTATTGAAGTTGTTAAATATTTGTTTTTCTAGCAAAGTAATTAAACTTCAATTTTCTTATAAACCGTTCATGTTTCTATACGTTATCAAGTTGGCCTGTGGTCAGTCAAATATAGTAGTGGATGAGTGGACAAGGCAAATCCCATATCGGGAATGAGTGGAATTTTTAAGTTTTTTAAATAACTTCCAATGATAAATTTGCATTGCCAAGTCAAGTTGCAATGACTTCTAGCCAAGCAGGGTATCCAATGGTTGATATTGATAAAGTTATTGGATTAAGAGTAATTTTATCTACCATAGATGGGTATGCACTTATAACTCAATTAGTGTTACCCTACTTTGGTCTTCAGTCATTGAGAAGCCCATCTACCATAGATGGGTAGCAATACATTTTTAAGTTTGGGTTAATTATATGCCACTTTTTAAAATTAAGTTTTTAAAAACTATATATCTAATCAAATAAAAATCTAATTTCTCATTTCATTTTGTCAATATTTTTCTTTCTCATCGTTCCTCTCTCCTATCCACGCTCTCACACCTCATTTCTCTCCTATCTCTCTTATCCTGTATTCAAAAACCCTAGCAGCTCCCTCACAAACCCTGATCGCCCCCTCATATGATCCTCTCTGCTGCTCCCTCACATGTTCTCTGCCGTTCTCTCTTGTTGTCATCATCTCTCTCTCTCTCTCTCTCTCTCTCTCTCTTTCGGTCTCTTTTGTCAAGCTGTCTTGCTCTCTCATCTCTGTCTCACTCATACTTTTGTCAAGCTATCTTGCTCTCTCGTCTCCTCTTTCCATCTCTGTCTAACTCCATCCAGTCTCTTTCTCCTCTTCCCCCGCTCTCTTCCTCGTCCTTTTCTCTATATCTGGTCTCCTCCGCGTCACGCTCTTCCTTTTTGATGGACTTGGATGGTGACACAATAGAGAAGATGAGCAACAAAGAGCAGAAGGGAGAGGCTGTGATTGAAGGCAAGACGACGACATGAAGGAGATACGGGCAGCGACTAGGTTTCCAGATTTTTGTTTGTCCATGTATATGTTCATAAATTTGTTCTTAAATTTGTGAAGCTTTTGTATTCATATGTCGAATATTTCAAAGACTTTCAGAGACCTTTTTGTATAATTTTTGTAAATTGTTGGAGACCTCGAAAACTTTCGGAGACCTTTATAAACCTTCAAAGACTTTTGTAGACCTTCGGAGATCTTTGTGCACCAAATTAATTACCATTAAATAAATTAAAACTTGTTAATAAAAAATAAAAAATTAGTTTAATTAAAAACCATCAATTGAAAATCAATTAAATCAAATTTCTTATAAAAAAAATTATGAACTCCCCTTTGGATACCATTGGAGACATTTGGAGACTATTGGAGAACATTTTGGAGACATTTGAAAATATCGCAATTTCTACTTTTAGAGACCTTTGGAAATTTTTGGAGACATTTGAAAATACCGCAATTTCTACCTTTAGAGTCTGGAGACCTTTAGAGGCTTTTGAAGATCTTTGAAAATATCGTAATTTTTACATTTGGAGACTTTTGAAATATTGTAATTTCTCATGAAAATATCGTGTTTATCTCCCTATTTATAAATCTATTATTTTTTTAAAAATTTTCACACGTGTTTCCATTTGAGAGAATGTGTTTTGACTCATCCTATTTGTTAAATTCAATATTTTTTCTTCTTATAAAAGTGTGATTTTCCAAAACCTTTTTGCTGCAAAAACAATCGATTAACATATAACATCCTTCATACAATTACAATTCGAAGAACCCATTCTTTTCTTTCTTAATTCGAAAAATGTTAACTTATTATTATATAATAGAATTCGTTTGCACAAAATATTCAAAATTATTTTATAGATGGCGATCACATTAAGAAAAAAAAACTGAAGATCAATAACTCTAAAAAAAAAATTAAACCAAAGTTCAGTGATTATTTATATAATTTATCCAACAATTTAGTTACTCCTGAACTCAAGCAAAAACAGAAAAGGAAACTATTAATTAATTAATTAAATTTTAACCCAACATAGGCATTGATGGGAGAGACTTGATTGAAGGTCTTGACCATAATTTTAATCTTCTTTTCTAATTTTCATTTATGTGATAATATCCCAATCTTAATATTTTTAATTATTTTTCTAAATTCTGAGGTAGATGACCACTCTTTATAAAACAAAATTGCAAAAGAGACATATTTTTTTTAAAAGTATGCAAAAAAAGATTGAATCCTATTTCTTGCTGCTCTAATTTAGGTTAAAGAGAAAACATTCAAGCATACTTTAGACCTTAGATATGCAAAATTTGCATTAAAAAGTGCATAGCCAAGCATGAATGATCTATAACTAAATTCCTGTGTTATTTGGATGGATTTGTATACTCTCAGAATGGACAAAGGAGGTAAGATTCTTAACCATATTAACAACTTTAATCAGTTAGATTGTTCGCTATTGAATTTGGGGGAGAAAATTGAGGAGAGAGAACAATTATTGCTTTTGTTAGCATCATTACCTAAATCTTTCAAGCTATAGGTACAAACGATGTTAGTAGAGAAAATGGAGTTGAATGATGTGATGATAGTTTTAGAGAAGAATGAAAGGATGATGAGAGAAGATGGTGGCGGTCCTCAACTACTCATAGCTACAGAGAATGACGAAAAAGGGAGAAATCGTAGGAAGGGTTACTATGACAGATGATCGAGATCTCAAGTGAGAGATATGAGTACTGTTGAGTGCTTTTATTGTAGAGAGAATGGTCACATGCAATTTCGTTAGCTATAGTTCAAATAGGTAGAGGTGCCCACGGTTCATGAACCTCCGATTCTGGTTCATGAATAGGTGGCTCAGGTTCAAAGAACCTATGAACCGAAACCAAACCGCCCAAAGGCAGTTTTGGGAGGTTCGGATCAAGTTCAGATTTGGTTCGGTTGGCGGTTTCAGTTCCGATTCGATCCGGTTCAAATGGATTTTTAAAATTCTTTTTTTAAATAACGTTAAAACTGCTGGTTTAGGAAGGTTGAACGGCTGGTTCCGGTTAAAATCGCTGGTTTAGGAGGGTTAAAACCGCTGATTTAGGAGGTTAACTGCTAGTTTAAAAAGGTTAAAATGCTGGTCCAGTTAAAACCGTTGGTTTAGGAAGGTTGAACCACAGGTTAAATCGGCGGTTCAACGGTTTAAGGAAATCATGTGTCACACCTTATTCTATCATATAACTATACTATAATATAAAATTATAATAATAGAACATGTATTTATATTGGTCCTTTATATCCGGTGGTATATATAATTTTTTTTACAAAACATGTAAACAGATTTAACAAAAGTACAAATAACACTCAATGTTTTCTCTCAAAACTATACGTACAATGACAACAAAATGTATAGGAGAAAGAGTGTGGGACCTAGCTGAATGACTTGTGTTCCATGTATAAGTCAATCAGCCTCATGTTTGATCAACTCCCAAAAACTGTATATGCTATAAACCTGAAAAAATATTAGCGTTTTATATGAGTCGCTACTCAATGAGAAAAACTGTCATCAATAATTCCACAGTAAATAGCATACGCATCCATACATATATATTAAACACATAATATGCAACGATGCAAGTGAATGCAATTCCAATTTTAGTTTGGATTTTGGGCAGAACATGAAAAGTCTTAACCTGGGCCGATACTATAAAAGACATATAGCCTCGAAACTATAAGTCAATTGGCAATCTGTGTACTATAAGAGACTTTAAGTCTAGATCTTTGAACTATAAGAGACAATAAGTCTTAAATCATTTGAATTATAGGCGACGTCATAAGTCATATCATGTAATTATAAGAGAACTTAAGCTTGTTGGCCAAGTCCGCCTTTTAAGTCGATAATGCAAGTGGCATAAACCAATCCAATCTTTCATCAGACTATGCATATGAATGATATCTATAACTATCAATCATATCCTATTTTTCTTTTTGCATAGGGACAAGTCATATCATATTCACTTATGCACGATAAATGATGTCATATCTGGTAAGATCATATCACATTCTGAGCATTTGATTATAGCAGATTTGTAACAAATCATATATCATACACATGTCAGTTGTAAGCAATACCAGTATCATATATATTTGCACGTATAGTAAGCAAATCATTCCACATAATCATATATTCACATATCAAGTCAAACTATCAAAGTCAACATATTTCAGTTCACATAGCAAACAAGTGGAGACACCTCCAGTTTCTACTCACCTATTCCTCCGATGTACGTGTCAAGTATTGAGGACTTCTAGTTCCCCAATCTACGAGTATTTCGGTCCTCTGGATCTATATAATATTAAAAATTACTTTTATCAATATCAAAGACACTTTCCTATAAAATTATAGATTAGTGCCTTGAATACAAATTCTTTCAATTTAGTCCATAATTATAGTGAATGACTCAAGTCTTTGAATTTGTTTAATCTATAAACCAATTGCATCTATAACCTTTGGAAATATACTCTCATTCTCTTCCTTGTGTTCTATTTTATGAAGTTTCAGTTTGGTCCTTATTGTTGAAAGTTCATCAAAACAATCCTTATACTTAATGCTTTATGTTTCTTAGCATGACTCATGGCATACCCAATCATACACATACTTGTTACTCATTACAAATAATCTTAGGGGTATGTCAAAGTACACGAGAAATCACCCAAGAATCCATAGTGATTTTAGGTCGAGGAATTCAAGTATAAGCGTTATATGAGAAATACTTATGACCTTTCAACCATGTAGCATTCTCATAAACGGATCGATCCAAAACACTGTTCTCTAACATGTTCTATGTTCTCTGATTGATATCCTATATCTTATGACTAATAAAACATGATCATCTCACATAGTGCATACTAGTCTTGGTTTATTGTCATTCCCATGACAATAATCGACTAGGGATATTTAGAATAATATTCTTTTATGCTTCAAGGTTTTACTATCAAAATCACATATTTGATAACTTAAGCAGAATCACTATTTATTGATGTTTTATCCAGTTAAACACGCACATGAATAATAATGAGATAAAACAATCTGGATACAATGCATTTGGGGCTAGGGCTTACACTAACAATCTCTTACTAGCACTAGTCCCAATCAGTCATAATCCTAAGCCCGAAGGATTTAACATGACCTTCATGCTTTGGCCTAGCTAATTGCTTGATTAGCGGATCTGCTACATTGTTTTCTCCAGGAATCTTGCATATCTTCAAATCTCCTCTCTCGACGATCGCTCGAATGAGATGGTACCTCCTGAGTCTATGCTTGGATTTTTGGTGTGATCGGGGCTCCTTAGCTTGTGCGATGGTCTCATTGTTATCACAATGGAGTTCAATTGGATCT
>CAODLS011021626.1:0-10278 GCA_948243855.1 Flueggea neowawraea
AAGAACAAATCCGATATTTATTACATGGAATTGGAAGAGTTACGGGACAAAAGAAAAGAAAAGAAGCAAATCTGACCATTGCTTAACAAGGGTTATACCAGGCCGAAAATGTCACAAAATGGTACTCCTCTGCTATCTATGAAAAAGAAAGATGGAACCTTATGGTTGTGAATTGATTATCGATAACTCAATCATATGACTGTAAAAAACAAGTATCTCATGCCTCAAGTTCATGATTTGTTCGATCAGTTGGAAGATGTTAAGGTGTTCTTCAAGATTGATTTGCGATCTGGTTACCGTCAGCTAAAGGTTTCAAAACATGATATTTTGAAGACTGCATTTAGGAAATGGTATGGTTATTACGAGATTCTAGCGCTGTCTTTCAAACTAACCAATGCTCTAGCAGCTTTCATGAGTTTAATGAATAAGGTATTCCAACCTTACCTAGACCTGATATTTTAATTTATTCTAAGAATCGAGATAAGAATGAACAATATTTGTGAATTGTGCTGCAAATTTTTGAAAAAAAGATGTATGCTAAACTCAACAAGTGTGAGTTCTTGTTAGATCATGTTATTTTCATAGGGCATGTGGTTTTGAGCCATGGTATTGTAATGGATCCGAAGAAAGTTGAAACATTTCTTAAATGGCGGGCACCAATGAATGTTTAAAAACTGAGAAGTTTCCTCGGTATGGTTAGATATTATCATCAGTTCATTGAGGGGTTTTATATTATAACAAAATCATTAACCAAATTGCTAAGGAAGAATTTTCTTTCCAGTAGTCATATGCATGTTAGTGGAGTTTTGACGAGTTAAAACAGTGGTTGACATCAGCACCAGTAATACTGAATTACTTTGGTTTTGGTGGTTTCATGATTTATAGTGATGCAACTTATCAGGACATTGTTTGTTTATTAATACAGCAGGAAAAGTGATTGCTTATGTTTCACATCCGTTGAGACTGTATAAGTTGTCCTACCCAGTACGTGATTTGGAATTTGCAAAGTAGTTTTGCATTAAAGATGTGGCAACATGATCTATACGAAGAAATTTTTTGAATCTTCACCAACCATAAAAATTTTAAATACTTGATAAAATAGAAGGAATTGAATTTAAGGCAATGAAGATGGTTAGAATTGTTAAAAGATTACGCCTGTACAATAGAGTATCACCCAGGAAAGGCAAATGTAGTGTCCGATGTTTTGAGTAGGAAAGCTACTACCAGTTCAAGATGTCTTTATATATCTTATTTACCCTCTTTGATTGATTTGAAAACTACAAATGTTGTCAGAGCATCGATACTTGTGGAGTTGTATTTACTACACCATAAAAATTGGGCTTGTTTTAAAAGAGAGAAACCAATAAGCACAACCTCGGGATCAGAAATTATTAGCCATTATTGAAAAGGTTAAGGAAAGAAAGGATACTTCTTTCACATTCACAGATGATACATTGACATTAAATGGCAGATTGTGCATTCCAGATATTGATGGATTACGACACGAGATTTTGGATGAGGCACATAATGCAATGCATCTAGGAGCAACGAAAATCTATCATTCAGTACGAGCACATTATTGGTGGCCAAGGATGAAAAATGATGTAGCTGAATTTGTTTCAAAATGTTTGGTTTGTCAACTAATTAAAGCTAAACATCAAGCGCCAGCAAGTAAACTTCAACCATTACCAATACCAGTATGGAAATGGGAAAGGATTACGATGGATTTTGTTATAGGGATGCCTAAGACTTCAAGGAAAAAATGATGCAGTTTGGGTAATTGTAGACCATTTTACAAAATTGGCACATTTTCTTCTGATCAAATGGGGTACTACACTCGAACAATGGGTAGAAAATACATCAATGAGATTATAAGACTGCATGGTGTTCCTTTGTCTATCGTATTTGACAGAGATCCACAGTTTACTTCTCGATTTTGGGAAAATTTACAAGCAACTTTGGGAACTAAATAGAGTTTTAGTACAACTTTTCACCCCCAAACAAATGGGCAATCAGAGAGGACAATCCAGACACTAGAAAATATGATGTGAGCTTGTGTACTTGAATTTCAAGGTTCATGAGACAATTATATTTTGCTTATGGAGCTTGCTTATAACAATCATTATCATAGTAGCATCGGGATGGCACCTTATGAAGCATTATACGGTAAAAAGTGCATAAGTCCAATATTCTGGGATGAAGAAGGTTTGAGAGTTCTCGAAGGACCTGAACTAGTTCAAGAAACCATTGATAAAGTAAACATAGTGAAAGGTCAACTTAAGACAGCTCAAGACAGGCAAAAGAGTTACAAAAATCAACAACAAAGAGAAATGGAGTACAATGTCGGTAAAAAGATTTTCCTTCATGTTTCACCTTGGAAAGGAGTGATTCGATTTAGACAGAGAGGTAAATTGAATCCCTTTATATTGGTCCATATGAGATACTAGAACGAGTTGGATCGTTAGCATATAGATTAGCATTGGCTCCAGAATTGTCTCAAATCAATAATGTGTTTCATGTGAACATGCTTAGAAGGTATAGATCAGACCTTACTCATGTGCTAAGTGATCAACCGATTGAAGTTACTGAGAATTTAACGTATGTTGAAGAACCAATAGAGATTATCGACCACAAGACAAAATAGTTGAGGAACCAAGAAATCCCTTTTGGCAAAAGTATTATGAAGATATCATTCAAAGGAAAAAGCTACTTGGGAGACAGAAGAGAACATGAGACATCGATTTCTGCATCTATTTAAGAAACCAAGTATTGAATTTTGTGGACGAAATTCTTTAAAGGAGGGGAGAATGTGACATCCCAACCCTAAATAACTATGCACAACATACATTTATTGATACATGCATTGCATAAACATTTTCATAAAGAATTTGTTATTTATAGTGATAACATAAGATGCAAAGATGAATAGTTAAGAATTAGTTAGAGAATAATTATAAGGCACAATCACGTAATCGTAATTAATGTAGATTAAAAATATAGTTTGAATCTACAATTAGAGTTAAAATCTTATTTTTAGTATGTGATAAAATAGATATGGAGATGATATATAGGATCAAAATTAAAAAGAAAGCTCATGTAATGAAATAAATAAATGGAATAGAAAGACAACAAATGAAAAAAAAATGGGACTAATGGATAAAATTGTTTTGGTATTGATATAAAAGGAACTAGACACTTACCCGTAGCTACACTTGTCTCTTTAACATCATAATTAAGTAAAACATCAATTCCTAAAGTTCATCTACAGCCGCCCAAAACAACCAATCAACATAACAATTAGAAGGCCATAGAAAATTGAATATAAGAAAAGATGTATAAGTTGGTAGCCGTCATCACATTACAAAGTCATCAGATTACATATATATCACTCTCTTTTTCTTAGCTTAGTCACACACTCAAAGACCGAAACTAGAACCTACACACCGCTTGAATCTTTCCATCACTGTACAACATATTCACACATAGGAAATCATCCTTCATCACAACATCTAACCAAGAACAAGCTTAAGGTAAATCTGGAAGCTTAAAAACTCCTAATTACAGTCTGATTGCTTCTTATTTTTGAAATACTTAGAGACAGAGTTGTGGCAAGACTAAAGAATAAAAGTTGTCTATTTGCATGTCATATACATGTCTGTAAAATAGGTTGGTATTATTTGATGTTTGAAATCTATTTTTGAAAATGTTTGAGCTGCTCTGATATAGGTTATTATCTGAACAACCTATTTGTATTACGATTTTGGAACCCTTATATACTGAAGTAGGAGATTTATAAAAAATGAGAATTGTATACCAGAATGTCTTATAACTCCATCTAAAAGGTCTCCGCTTTTTTATGTGTGTTTGGAGTTATACTTGCTTAAATCAGGTTGATCAGACTGAATGTTTCATTGAATAACATTTGACTATAGGTTATGTTCTAAAATATACGAAGATTTTTATATTTTGAATTACAATTTGATATTTTTCAGAAACATGGATATATGTATCTAAGATTTAAAACAACAAACTTTGCTTTATTTGGATTCCTGTAGAGGAAGTTATGAATAAAAGACTAGGGATAAGTCTATTTGTCCTGTTGTAGTTTGTAGTCTCAATTGATAATTTTACTGCATATTGTTTATGTCTAATTAGACAACGATATTTATACCATTGGAAAGTTACATGTGTCTAGTTTCTGTTCCAATTTTTAGGTCTCCATTTGGTTTCGTAATGAAGGAACTATAGTCAGAAAACTCTACAATGCCCAGTCTTTCTTGTAACTGGATTATGGCAGTGACTAGGCTAACTTCCAAAATTCACTATAAATGTAGAAATTAGATCAGGGTTTCTACTTTACATGTACAAAACACTAAGGATGTATATTTTATTATTTAATTTATATCATATTCATTGCATGTATGTAACTCCAGAAATGCTGAAAAGAACACACACTGCTCAATTGAAACTAAACTAAGAAAAACACTTTAAGGGACTAATCTATAATTTTATAAACAATGTACTTGTTATTGATAAATG
This sequence comes from Flueggea neowawraea, assembly GCA_948243855.1. Classification (NCBI taxonomy): domain Eukaryota; kingdom Viridiplantae; phylum Streptophyta; class Magnoliopsida; order Malpighiales; family Phyllanthaceae; genus Flueggea; species Flueggea neowawraea. Next base: position 4,540 of record CAODLS011021626.1, read on the forward strand.
TAATTTTTAATATTTTATAGACCTGGAGAATCCAAACACTCGTAGATTGGGGAACTAAAAGTCCTCCATACATGACATGTATAGTGGAGGCCCAGGAGAGTAGAAATCGGAGGTGTCTCCACGTGTTTACTATATGCAATGATATGCATTGAAATTGATGCTCTATCTTGATATGTGAATATGTGATAATGTGGAATGAATTGCTTATTACACATGCAAATATATGAGATACCGGTATTGTTTACAAGCAACACGTGTATGATTTATGAATTGTTAAAAATGAGCTATAGACAAATGCATGGAATATCATATGGACTCACTGAATATGACTTTGTTTATTATGCACAGTGAATATGACTTGGCTTGTCTTGATGCCAAAATATAGAAATGATATGATTTGTAATTACAAATATAATTTATATGCATAGTTTGATTGATGATTGAAATAATGTCACTGGCATTATTGACTTAAAAGGAGGACTTGGCCAACATATTTAAAATCTCTTATAGTACATGAAATGATCCGAGATGTCTCTTATAGTTCAAATGATTCAAGACTTAATGTCTCTTATAGTTCACAGATCGATCGTCAACTAACTTATAGTTTCGAGACTAAACGTCTTTACAGATATAGTACATGATCAAGACTTAATGTCTCTTATAATTCACAGCTCGATCGTTAGCTGGCTTATAGTTTCGAGACTATATGTCTCTATAGACCCGGGTTAAGACTTATCATGTTTTGGCCAAGCTCCAAAGTAAATTGAATTTGCATTCACTCGCACTGTTGCACATTGTGTGAACAATATCTATTGTATGCATATGCTATATGTTGTGGATTTACTGATGATAATTTCTCTCATTGAATAGTGACTCATATAAAGCGCTAATGTTTTTTCAGGACTCTAGCATATACAGTTTTTAGAAGTTGATTAAGCGTGAGGCTGATTAACTGTTGTATATACGTATGGAGACAGGTCGTCTGGCTGGGTCCCACACTCTCTCTTCTCTGCATTTTATTATCATTGTACATATAGTTTTGAGATGAAATGTAGAGTGTTGTATGTATATTTATTAGTATTGTTTACATACTTTCTTGAAAAAATTTCATATGTACATTTATATGTGAATGATATGTATAAATATGTGTTTTGTTATTGTAATTTCATATTATAATACAAATATATGATAGAATAGGGTGTGCCACAAGGATTATCCCAAAGTGGTGGAGAGCCCTTGCAAAGGAGAACTGAGGATCCTTCTGAAGAGAGCTCAAGTGGAGCCCCAGTCTTCAATGAACATTCAGAAGAAGGCAAACATGAAGAGGATGATCGAAGAAGTTCTTGAGCAAAGAAAGTTGGTTCCTGTGGAGGAAGAGCAGCAAAGAGCTAAAACCTCATTCACTAAGGAGGTCATGGAAAAACCACTTCCTCCGAAGTTCAAGGTGCCTCAACTGCCAACTTTCTCAGGAAAAGAGGACCTGCACGAGCACATCCAGAACTACAAGGCCATTATGATGCTTTATAGATGGGAGGACGTCATCATGTGTTGGTGTTCTTAATAACATTGAAGGACCACACACGCTTTTGGTTTAATGGGTTGAAAGAGGCATCACTTTCATGCTTTAAGCAGCTTAGGAAAGGGTTCCTCAACGCCTTCATCATCAACAATAAGAGGAAAAAAGATGTCACGTACTTGTTAAGCATTAGGCAGAATAAGAAAGAGACTCTTTGACAGTGCGTGGATAGATTTAGGAATGCCACTTTCGAAGTTCATGATTCACAATTGGGAGTGACGATGGCTGCGATGTTCCAAGGGACACGATTGGTGCAACTACAGAAGTCGTTGTCTCTAGACCAACCCAAGACCTTGGCCGACCTCTTCGCTCGTGCGAACAAGTACATATTGTAAGCTTAGGTCATAAAGATTGTAGGAACCAATGATGATAAGTAGCAAATGAGGGGGGAGAGAGAGAGACTCAGGAGGAGCTGAATAAGAAGAAGGAGAAGTCGGAAGGCTCGAGGAGACATCATAATCCACACTTCAAAAACTATACTCCACTAAATGAGTTGTGGTCAACCATCTTAGAAGCGATATGAGGCTCAGGGCTCATCACTTTTCCTCTAAAGACTAGCCAAACTTTGGAAAGAAATGTGGACGCGTATTGCAGATGCCACGATGTGAGTGGACACTCCACAGATAAGTGTCGAGAATTGACAAATAAAATTGAGACCTTAGTTAGAGAAGGGCACTTGGACCAGTTTGTCTATAATGAAGCATTGTGAGGAGAGCCAAATGATGAGACAAGGTAACGAAGGAGGAATAACGCTTGTAGAGGTTGATCGACATATGACCAATTAAGCACTCTGCCACTTCAAATATTGAACTTTGGTTGTTGAGTGTACTTCTGATGGTGATAAGAAGTTGAATCCCTTAAGTTTTGTTATCTTTCTCTTGTGTAACTTGTTATTCTGAATAAATAACATGTCTTTTTTTTTTTTGCATAAATGACTTCTTTTGTGAGTAAAGAACATGTTGAGGTAAGCCAAGTGCTGAGCCACACACAACAAAAAAGGCATATGAGAAACTGCTAAGAACATGGAATGAGTCCGAGCATTAGCTCTTTACCGTTAACGCACAATGAACCGTCTTGAAACCGTTAAAATGCAGCGTGAGTAAAAAACTTGCAAGAAATTGAACTCTCACTATTTATCCGTGCGGTTAAGAATAATATTTTGCTAAAGTTTCGAGAGTAGAAAGGCTTGGTAAAACTCAAGCCCTCACCAGAAGCTCATGCGAACAACTAAACCGTGAGAAGAAAAGCTTGCGAGAAATTGGGCTCTTACATGACAAATACACAAAGTGAGTAGAAAATCTTGTAGGAAATCGAGCTCTTACTATGAAAACACGCGATGAAAGGATAAAGTGTGGTGTGGCAATGGAGTACGAAACTTGCGGGAAATCAGACGCTCATTGTAGAACACACGTAGTGGAAAATTGAACATCGCACAAGTGTGGCAAGTGAAATCCCAAGTGGTATTGTCATTAACGCACTTGCTAAACACATGTGACAAGTGAAACCCCGAGTGGTATTATCATGAACGCGATCGACATTTTATTCGCTAAAACATGTGGCAAGTGAAACCCCAAGTGGTATTGTTATGACTGCAAGCGATAATTTGTCTATTTCGTCCTCAACTTGCGAATCAACTACAACTACTAAGACTTCATCAAAATCACTTGCCCGAAAGGTCATTCAACCATGTGATTGGTGAGCAACGATACATACAAGTTGTGTAGGAAAACGATTGATCCCAGTAAAAATTGATCCTCATCACAATCACCTAGTGGAAAGTCGTTGATCACCAGCATGGTCGAGATGTTGAACCTCACAAAGAGGTGAACTCCACGGAGAGATAGCAAACTCTGCGAGGTGTGGTCAAGATGTTAAACCTCACAAGGAGGTGAATTTCTTGATGTGGGCTTGAGATGCTGAACCTCCGCGAGGTGTGACCAAGATGTTGAACCTCACAAGGAGGTGAACTTTGCAAGGTGGGGTTGAGGTACTGAACCTCACAAAGAAGTGAACTCTACTAGGAGATGATGAACTTCACGGGGTAGGATATGTTGAACCAATGGGGGTTAATATTTATATCCCTTTGTGTTTTGATGATGAAAAAAATTGGGTTTTGATTCTTAACCACTTTGTCACTGATGTTGCAAGATAACTCGATTAAAAGAATTAACAACTCAAGTAAGAAAAATGCCCAGAAGCCGCGTATCAAGTGCTACAACTCGAGTAAGAACATGCATAACTCGAGTGGTTAAAATGTCATACAACTAGAGTTAAATAAAGGCTAACTCGAGTTAAATGAAGGATAATTCAAGTTAAAATATGGCTAACTTGAGTTAAATATCGTGGACAAAATTTAACTCGAGTAAACACTTGTATAACTCGAGTTAGAGGTCGGAGGCAAAGCCTATCACAATCAATGTTCAAATGTCGAGGTTCCAACTGTCAGAAAACATGGATAACTCGGGTAAGCATGAAAAATAACTCGAATTACATATTTCAGAGGTCATCTTCTACAAAGGATAACTCGAGTAAGAGAAAAAGCCAACTCGAGTTAGAGGCTATGTCAGAACATTAAATGAAGGGTTACTCTATCTTACAACAACTACATTCAATTCTCCAACGACTATATTGACTTGGAAATCTATAAATAGCCTCAAGAAACATCAGAGAAGTTGTTGTTCATCATTTGCAAACATCTTGCAACAACATCAAGCTTTCTCTTGCTCATATTTGCAAATCATTCACACACCTCTCAATAGTGACTTTTACTTACAAATTTATTATTTCTTGAATGTTCATTATTGATTTCGTTCTCCATTGTCAATCTTATCTTTGTATTTGAGAGAGGAGTATTTTTCTTATTTGTCTAGAAAACAAATGTTGTATTGGTAGAGGTTTAATCTTGCACCCATTAAAGCAAGAGTTTGTATTGATTTAATTTTGCACTTTTGAAGCAAGAGTTTGTAGAGGTTTAATCTTGCACCTATTGAAGCAAGAGACATAGTGGATTCAAAATCTCAAGAGGAAACTTGAGGAATGGATGTAGGCTAAGAGGGTCGAACTACTATACATCTTGGATTTGATTTCTCTATCCCTTCTCTCTTTACATTTAGTATTTGTGTGAATTGCATAAATTGTTCTTACTTTTCTTTTGCTTATCTTGAACATTTTGATAATTATAAAAACATTTTTAAACAAGTTTAAAAAGTCAAAAATTCAATTCACCCCATATTGGATTGCCATTTCGGACCAACATAATAGATGACGAGTTTCACGAGGTGGAGTGAAGGTCATGAACTATATGATGTGAAGTGGAGATGATGAACCCCACGGGGAGATGACAAACTCTGCGAGGTGGGGTAGAGATGTTGAACATCATGAGGAGTTGAACTCCATGAAGTGGAGTGGAGATGACAAATTTCACAATGTGAAGTGGAGTCAAGACGATGAACTTCACGAGATGGAGTAGAAATGATGAACTCTGTGAGTGAGTGAACTCTAAACGGAGAGTTGGTGAATTCTGCGAGTTGACAAACTCTGCAAGGCAAGTCGATGGGCTCCGCAAGTTGGTGCAAACTTTGACTCTGCTCCGTGAATTGATAAACCCTGTGAGTCGAGTTGGTGAACTACACGAGGTTGTGAATTCCTCGAGGTGGTGGAAATGGTGAATTTTGCGGGTTAGATGAGGACATGTTGCTAGGGATGAAAAAAGTTAAAGGGCTTCAAGAGCAGTCCTGCCAAAAAAAAAGGGAGTAAAAAAAAGAAAAGAAAAAGAAGAAAAAAAAAAAAGAAAGGAGCAAAACAAAGCGTGAAAGACACAGGTCATGCAAGGCCCAAAAACGGCAGATGGTGTGTAATATGCTAGCCAGCGTAGGAGGTCAGCGGTGCACGGTCATCCATCCATTGAACCAAATGACATGTCACACAGACGAGACAAAACGGCAAGTAGCTATGCATAATGCCTGTCGTTTGAACTGAAAATCTGTCGCTCGAGCCGAAATGTTGTCATTTGAACGGTAGCAAGGAGCAGCACGCGATGCGTGTCGTTGAGGTCGAAATGCTATCGTTTGGGTCGAGGCAGTGTTGTTCGAGCAGGGTGATGTCGTTTGAGCAATAGCAAATTTCGAAACGGCATAGAGCAAGCACGATGCATGTCGTTGAGA
>CAODLS011021662.1:0-27484 GCA_948243855.1 Flueggea neowawraea
GCCTTGGTGAAAGGTAAATCTTCCAACCTTAATTATATATGTTGATATGCATGGGTCCTTGGGGGAATTCAAGGCATTAAATTTTTGTTATATCCGCTGCCATGAATGTATATGAATGTCATATTTTAGCCGCGAATTCCAATAGTGGTGATCTCAAATCAAAGGACTAGTTACACCATCTTCCACAGTTGAGAGTTCTCCATTAACGTTCAAGTAATTTACCATGTAATCTGTCAACAGTGGGTCAGTCTAGCACTCATATTAATGTTTAACTGTTCGCCTACATGTCTGGCCTAGATACCACAGAGCTGCTTTCCATGGGGAAATGGAACCAACCAAACCATGTAATAGCCTCACTAATTGTCGATGCCCAATACCAACAATCATTGACTATGGACATTTAGATATAGTGTTTAAGTACTGATGTGGTCCTTGCCAGCCATGGCACATAAGGTGTAAATCTACTATTTTATGGACATTGTTTTGTTGATCTAATCATGCCAACCAAAATGGTTCTCCTATCATATTAATTAGCAAAATGAAAAATATGCCTTTTATATTTTGTTGTTGTTACTTATGTGGTGCCCTTAATGGTTGGCTCTTAGGGCACATGCACTAACAAGTTGGACTGCCAGACGAAACATGCATTTCAACCATCATATACGCGTTTCATGGCTAATTTTCCACTAGTTGATTTCTTCTTCTTCTTCTTCTTCTTCTTCTTCTTCCATTCAATCTAATCAAATACCACTAAGTTCATAGGAATTTAATCATTCCAAAACATTATTATCCATCCTTGCACATCCATTTATCATCCCAAATACTAAATCATCATCATTACATCCAAAGGTCAAATTGGACAGAATGCTATAGTGAAACTAGTTGAAACCACATAAGGTGTTACACTCCTTCCTTCATGGAGAATAGGTCATAATCATGAAGGAGCATGTTGATCTTGGTATTTTTCACTTAGGTAGTACCTTAATGGGTGACTTCAAGTCTCTCCCACATCTTCTTGGCACTTTTGCAAAATGAGACTCATTCTCATCCATAATGACTCCTCCATCTTCATGAGTGACTCGATTGGTCTCCTCCATAGTGAGAGAAAAAAAAAATGAGTTCCATTGCATTGGCATTGATTTGGTCATGCTTCCAATCTTCATCATCATAGTCTGTCTCCTTTTTAACTGCCTCATTCTCATCTTTAAGAAATCTTGGTCCTTTCATCATCAATTTTCCAATATTTAATGTTTTGACTCAACGTAGATCATCATTCAATTTTTCCAAAGAGAATAGATTGCATGGTTGAACCTAGTGGTTTGATGGTGGTTAAAAATTGAAGTTCAAAACCATCTTGGATCTTCACACGTTGGTGGTAAAACCGTCACAAATAAGAGCCTTAGCTCTAATACCAATTAAAGAGCGAATACCATACTAGATGAGGGGTTAAATAGTGTAGAGTGCATGACTTTGAATCCTTTTTTGCTTTAAACACAAGCAACCACAAAACATTAGAGAACACATGAAATTTAGAGTGGTTCAGATTAACTCTTGCCTACGTCCACTACCTAAGTATCACCACTTAGGATTTCCATTATCTCCAATCTCTTGTTACAACTTTCAATTTCAAGCTAAGTAAGAACTCTTATAATTCTTGATTCTAACTCAAGAATAAACTGACCTAGGATCTACCTTTGATCCTAACCTCAAAACTCTCTATTTGAAATAATAAATCACTTACCAAACACATTTTGAACAAGGATACAAGTAGTGAAAAATATGGAATAAGAACAAACACACTTGTATCACCAAGAACAATGAACAATGCTAGAATTAGGGTTGTAAAGAGCTGTAGATTCATTGTTCTTGTACCCTTTGTTGTTCTGGAAGTCTATTTATACTTCCTAAAAGATTTATAGCCGTTGTGACTCATTCGACAACCATTGGAGTGTGAAATCAATCTGATTTTCTTTCCTTTTCAATTCTTACTCTAGTAACAATATAGTCTACTCGAGTAAGTCCAGCTTTGACCTTCAGTGTTGAAATTTAGCACATGACTTACTTGAGTAACGAGTTTTTCTACTCGAGTAATCAATGGTTTTTTATCGTTGCAACTTGATTTCCTTCCATATCTGACTTGATTGCTTCAAATCTGATAGCCCATAAAAACCTTCCATTCGAATAGAAGATTGTTTACTTGAGTAACTATCTCTGAACACTTCTCAATATTCTGGAACCATTTCTTGCTCACGTAACTTCTTGGTTCGCTCGAGTAAATTTGGAATCATTACATGCTCTGGAGTGTCCAATTAGTTGAGTAACAATATGACTCACTCGAGTAGTTTGAGTTTCGACTCTTTCAGATTTTGCATATTACTTCCAATAAAATCATCTTTTGGCAACCTTGTTTAGCATTGCATTTGGCCAACATATTTACCAATTTTTGTTCATCATCAAAACATAGGTGGATCTAAATGTGAACCACCCTTGGTTCAACATCATATACAAACATACCAATAAAAGACATGTAATATAGAGAACAATCATTTACAGTATATACAATTACACTAGAAAAGTAGACATTGTTCAAGTAATATGCAAAATCTGAAAGAGAGGATTCAATTTTGTTTTAGTTGAATCTACGCAAGTGGGAAAGAGAGAAAAATCAACACAAGGATTTAAAGTGGTTCGACCAACTTTGCCTACTACACTACCTAAGTTCCTCACTTAGGTTTTCCCAAATTCACTATCTCATATTGATGATTGATTCCAGCTCAATCCACTAAGGCCAACTACAATGGTGAGGTTGATTCTCCAAGGTTCACACCTCGAAAGTCACCTTCACTTTCTAGCTAAGTGAGAACTCTTACAATTCTTGAACTCGGAGAATCAACCTCATCATTGTAGTTGGCCTTGGTGGATTAAGCCGGAATCAATCATTAATGTGAGATAGTGAATTTGGGAAATCATAAGTGAGGAACTTAGGTAGTGGACGTAGGCATAGTTGGCCGAACCACTCTAAATCATCGTGTTCATTTTTACCCTTCTCAACTCTGACAACTTCAACAAGCCAAGACCAAAATCCTCTTTCAATTGGTATCAGAGCAGGTCTCTGGTCAAGAAGGCTTAACATCCTTGAGAAAAGATCCGCATCAATAAAAATGGAGTTCGGTCATACCAAGTCTGTAATTTTACGAAACATTTGATTTCTGACGAGAGGGTTAGAAATTCAATCCAAATAGGATTTCTGACATTGTCGTGGATTGGGATGTGCATTTGTATTCCATGCATTTTCAGTATAGCCATAATATCGTATTGAATCTAACTCTAGTATAATTTGTCTGTCTTCAGTTCCGTCTGATATCTAGGTGACCAGGCATCTGCCAGTGGTGCCTAATTGGATTATTTGGCTCAACGTTCAGTGAGTTGGATGTCGTTCTAGACACAAAGGTTGTGTTTTTTGAGCTTATATAGTTTTTGTTGTGCTTCGAATTTGCCACGTAAATTGGACTAATTAATGGATTGGTAATCCTAAAATCTGACTTATGCGAGATTTTTGTAACAAATAAATCTATTCTGAATTATGTAATTTTCTAGAATAATTAGTCTAATTTGAAAATAAATATACTTTCAAAAATTAATTCCTTGTTCTGTATGTTCGTTCTTAAGCATTGATATGTTGTATTTTAGGCATGATTTATGTTGCATTGCATATTTGTTTTGCATTATAAATTGTTATTATTCGTATCTTTTTATGTTTTTATACTTCTTTGGTGTTTTAGGTGGAATATTGGTAAAACATGAAGAATTAGAGCTGTTTCTATGCATTTCAGGCGAAAACTGCATTTCTGCATGACCATGCCATAGTTGACGCGCGTTGGCCAAGTTTGACCACATTCGTTGGGTTGTGTGCCACACTTATGAGACATGTTTTGGATGTGTTTTGAAGGCTTCTAACTCATTTTTGTTATTGGATAAAAACAATTAGATTTATTATTATTTTTATTAGTTATTTTTTAGGAGATTTTGGTTTCCCTAATTAGAAGATGTATTTAAACACAATCCTCTCTCTCTCCTCTTCAATTCTCATTCACGCATAACTAAAGGCATCCACCATTCTCTTCAAACTTTGTTTTTCCTCTAAGCATGTGTAACTAAATATCTACTAGCTAAGGTATTTCAAAGTTCAATTCATGGATGTTGTGAGGCCTTTATTTTAATTGTTATTAATTAATTCAAGTATTTATTCAGTTTCTGTTCTTAAGTTCCTTTATTATTATTTTGATTGATTGATTGACAAGGGCCCGTTGGTTGATTAATTGAGATAATATACTATTATTTAAGATTGATAGTGCATCACATTATTCCTAATCTAGGTAACAAATAACGTGAATTTAGGTGTCGGACATTGTTCATTGTTATGGAACTGAAAAATCTGATTTAAATGAATCATGGCGTTTTCGGTTTCACTGGCTAGGATAGAGGTCCCTTTAACTCGTATTGCTGCCATAGATTAAAACTTGTCAAGGCGTCCCGGGGGTTGTCTAAGGGTTAGGAGAATAGCCTACAAGGCATTCTGGGGCTATCGAATAGGTAAGAAGGGATTGGTTAATTGAGTGTGTCATTGTTAACTATAAATCTGTCTGCTTGAATGTTTATTATTCATCTTTCATGTATGTGATCGAATGATTGGATTGAACAGAAAAGTATCTTAGCTGGCTTTTTGTTATAATTGAATTTCTGTCATTCTCATTCTTGCTATTTATTTCGCTGTTGCACATTTCTAATCTTTGCTTGCTTTTAAATTTTGGTCTCAATTACATTTTTCATCAACTTATTTTATTTTTATTTTCTTTCGAAAATTAAACAATTTCTCATCGGTTTCTGTGGATCAATCCTGCTCACTGCTTTACTCACATTTTACCGTTTTGAGCAGGTTAAAATTATTTTGATCGGTTGACACCACATCAAATTTGGCCCTATTGCTGGGGGTCAGTGTTTTAGATTTTTTTATTTTCTTTTACTAATGATGTTTTCTCTTTTTTGTATGTGTTCTTCTTTGTCTGCAGATAGTCTTCTGTACGATCCTGAGATAGAGAAGACTGCTAAACAGTTGAGAAAAGAAGCTAGATTACGCAGAGCCAAAGCCTTCAGTTCTACGACTTCACTACCTAAACCTGCTGAGAATGTTGTTGTTGCTAAAACTGATTCAGGAACTGAAACAGAAATGGCTGACAACAACAATAACAACAATGTCAGACATATTGTACCACATGTTGCTCCTGCTGTAGCTCCACTTGAACAGACTATGAGAGATTTAGCTGCTCAACCAGTTGCTTAGCAACTATTGTGTATTCAGTATCTACCATTGGGTGCACCATTTGAGTTGAAATCTGGTCTAATTTAGCTTTTGCCAAGGTTTCATAGTATGAAGAATGAGGATCCGAACAAACACCTGAAGGAATTCCATATCCTTTGCTCCAGTTTCATTCCTCAAGGTATTCTAGAAGATCAGATTAAACTGAGAGTTTTTCCTTTCTCATTGGTGGATCAGGCTAAAGAGTGGTTCTTATATTTACCTCCTGGTTTGATTTACACATGGGCTGATATGGTTCGATTGTTCTTGGAGAGGTTCTTTCCTGCCTCCAGAGCTGCTAATTTGAGAAGAGAGATTTGCAGTATCTATCTATCTATCTATCTATCTATCTATCTATCTATCTATCTATCTATCTATCTGTCTGTCTGTCTGTCTGTCTATCTATCTATCTATCTATCTATCTATCTAAATGAATTCTGATTAGTATTTAGTATTTGTCTGTTTTGTTGCCATTTGCTAAGAATTTATCTATAAATTCTGTTTGACGAGGGACAACCTAGCTTCAGTAAAGGCCCAGTTACCATGGTTGGTGGTAATACCGTGTCCAGCCAGACACACTGGTCAGGTGGCAAGAATTCACATTTTTGTTTCTGTCTGATTCTTGTGGCAATAATCCACGTTTGCCTAAGTGGCTACCATATTCCTAAGTGGCTAAGTTTGATTTTGGTCCTACGTCTGGTTTTATGATATTATTTGGATTTAATATTTTGTCTGACTATGCTTGAATCTATATGTATTTATTGTTGATCATACCTCTGTAATATATTGTACTATGATCTGGCTGGGTATATCATGCTGGAGCTGAGGGCTGTAATGCTTTTATATATACCTATATTGATCAGTTCTATTATGGTTAGCTTTGAGATCCTTAGGGTGTTGGGTATTGTTTTGGGCCACTAAGGCTGTCAGCTATTGGTCCTTCTAAGTCGGATGTTGTTTAGGCTATTAAGGTTGCTATTTTTTCTGTGATCTCGTCTGACACAAGGTGTATGATCAATGACATCAGAATCAGTTTTGGAAACTCTGTATATGTAGCATTTGAAAAATTTATCTGTATTGCATAATAACATTATGAACTTGGAGTCATATGATTAGAATGGGTGCAAAGATCTAGATTAGGAATTAACATGCTTATTTGTTGTATGTTGTTTTCTTATTGTCCGAATTTTATCTGTATTACATGATGATGATATGGATTTCAGTTTTTTTTCAAAATGGTTTATGTGAGGTTCTGGAGGGAGGCGTTGTGGAGTGTTGTCCCTCACTGAGTATTCTCACCCTCTTTTGTTGGTTAACATTTCAGGTTATGTCAGTGTTAGTTCTCTATAGCATTTCATTCAATTTTGATAATATCTTCTGTAGAACCTTGTTTGATTCCATTTGAATCTCATTCAATTTCAATTTGAATATAAGTTTGAGATGATCATTTGGTGTTTAATGGATAAATTGAATGAGATTTGGTGTTGTGGAGCCTCAAGAATGATTTGAAGCGAACGTGCAAGGGAGGAAAGTTGAGGAATGTTGTTAGACATGCCAAGACGTATGTTAACCTTATGAAGGCATACGGTATCTGGGTTTTTGCAAGACGTACACCCTGCTTGGTGAACATATGTTGTTCTTCCAAAATGTATATTGTTGTTTTTGCGACGTACGTCGATCATCAATTTTGCAAATCAGAGGCCTTTGGATGTAATTTCAAGCATCCCAACGTATGTTGTCCATATGAAGACGTACGTTGTGGCAATGAAAGATACATTATGCATTATTATGATGTACATTCCATTTGAAATTCATTAAAACAACGCGTTTCGATTCATGACTCTTTTAAACGTCAAAACCCTACTCCTCTTCGGCTTAAAAGCCATTTCTTTACTGCTCTCACTCTCAAATCCATCTTTGAACATTTCCCATTACTCCTTTTTTATTTATTTCGATTCCTTGAGGTAAGAATGCATATCTAATCCATTATTTTCTTTAATTTTATGCATGAATCACGTTTTGAATGAGTGGGTATGAAGAGTGATGGTTTTGACTCTAGCATTTGGATTTGTTGATTTTTGATGGTATGAGAGTTAGATATTATTTGATTATGATGGATTAACGTTAAAGGAACATAGATTGAGCTTGGGTTTGAAGAATTTGATGAATTTCTTGAGTGGGTTAGGTTTGGTTCGGGTTTGGCTGAATTCTTGGTGTGTTGAGTTGTTTTAGAGAAATTGTTTATGAATTTAAGTTTATGAGGTTAATTTGAAGTAATGTGGATGGTTTGGAACATCAGGTATTGATTGATATGAATTTTATGCTGTTTTTGAAAGAATTTCTGTCGTGAGAACTAAAATGATAAATTCCAAGCGTTTGAGGTCTTATTTGTAAATTCTGAGTAGTTGGAGTAATGATTTGTAATTTTTGAAAATTTTGGGGACTAACATGTAATTGTTCAATGTCTGAGGGACTAAAGTGAAATTTTAAAAAAGCTGAGGGACCAAATCGTGTTTTACGATATGTTTGATCTTCGAGAAGGGAACGTTAGCTCTTCGATCAAAATAGGATTTCTGACATCGTCGTGGGTTGGCACGTGTTTTTCGAGGTCTTAGGTACTAAAGTAAAAGTTTGCAAAAATTGAGGGACCAAATTGTACTTTTATGATCTGTTCGATCTTCGAGATGAGAGCGTTAGATCTTCGATCGAAATAGGATTTTTGTCATTGTTGTGGGTTGGAACGTACATTTGCATTCCATACATTTCGTATTGCCACAGTATAGTATTTGACTCTGTTGTAATAAATATCTATTTTTAGTTCTGTTTAACATCTGAAACGACCAACCATTCACCGGTGGAACGTAATTTGGAATATTGGCTCTATGTCCAGGTGAGTACGATGGTAACTTCAGACACATAAGCTGTGTCTTATGAACCCTATATGTTTTTTATGTGTCTGACCTCTGCATGTAATCCAGAATAATCATGGTTTTGTAATAATAAAATATGACATACGTGAAAACCTTTGTTGTGAAAAGTATGTTTTGGAAAACATTATGCTTTCTGAAATAAATGTTCTGTTCTTAAATAAATATATTTTTTGTACTAAATATTCCATTTATGAGATTTATTATATTTTCTGTAATAAGTATTCTGTTCTGGAATAAAATATATTTTCTATAAATATTTGTCTATTTCGCATGCCTGTCTGCTAAATAAATATTTATATGTTTTCTGTATATACTTCTAATATGGGACACCTAGACGAGGTAGCGTAGCCTTTGGAATACCAATGCTCCGTTATTTGCCCAAGTGGATAACACCTGCTTAAGTGGCTACACTTAGTGCCTAAGTGGTTATATTCTTTCCTAAGTGGCTAATTCGTGCCTAAGTTGTAATACCTCGCTCGTTTCAATGAGATCTCCTAAAGTATTCCGTTCAATTCAAATAAGATCTTTTGTTGAACTTTGTTAGATCCAGTTTGGACCTCATTCAATTTCGATTTGAATTTGAGTTTGAGATAATCTTTGGATGTATGGGATGATAATTGGATGTTTGAGAATGGATAATGATGCTTTGAAGGTGGTTTAAGTTTTTGAATCTTATAGTGTTCAAATGAGAATGGAAGGAATCATTTTTGGGGGAAATTGGCCATGAGATGCATGTCTTATAGTGAAACGCGCGTCTCGCGCATCAAGCCCAGCTACATGTGATTTGAGTGCTGTCGTCCGAGTGAAGGAGCTGTCATCTGGCATGAAACGTGCGTCTCATGCCTGAAACGTGTGTTTCGTGCGCTGAAGTCCATAAGACACGCATCTCTCCCCTTAAAACGTCCCAAAACACATCGTTTTGATTTGCTACATTTTAAAAACCCCCAAACCCCGATTCTCTTCATCCTCTCTCATTTTATTCATTCCTCCTCACCTCAAATCTGTCTATCAAGCTCACTCATTGCCTCTCTTTGCTTCCATTTCATTCCTTGAGGTAAGATTACGTTTCTTCTTTAATTGTTTCCTCATTTTATGCATTAAATCATGATTTGAATTGGTTGGAAGAATGTGTGACGGTTTGAAGGGTTTGGTCCTGATTTCTTTTGTTTCTGTTGGATTGAGAGTTAATGGATGTTAGATCATGTTAGATAAGGGATAGAAATGCATGAATCTTTGTGGGTTTTGAAGATTTGGTGTGGTTTTGATGGAGGCTAGGGTTAGGTTCAGTTTTGAGGAATTTTGTGATGATTTTGAGGTTATTTGGTAAGATTGTCAATTGATTATTGCATTGGGGGATGACTTGAAGGAATTTAGGTGGTTTAGAACGTTGTGTATCGACCAGTACAATTTTTGGGTGTTTTTGGGCAATTTTCTGCTGCAAGGACTAGTTGTGATATTTTTTATTTTTAGAGGTCTAGTTTAGAATTCTAGACAATTTGAGGATTGACTTGTAATTTTAGAATACTTTGAGGAACAAAGTGGATATTTTATATTTTGGGGATTAAATTAGGATTTTGAATAATTTTTAGGTTAATTTATATATTTTGAGGAAATTGAGGATTTGGTGGAAATTTTAGAGGACTAGAGACTGTATGAATTTGGAATGTTTTGGGACTAAATCAAAATTTTTTAAAGTTTGGAGACTAAACTGTAATTTTACATTGATGGTCGATTCTTGAAGAGAATGTTAGATATCGATTCACAATAGGATTTTTCATTCGTCATAGGTTGGGGACGAACGTCTGCATTGCATCGATATTATGTATTGCCACAGTTACTGTGTCTGATGTCTGTATAATAAATTTTTGTTATCAGCTCTGTTCAACTTTTATAGAGGCCATCCATTCACCGGTGGACTGCGATTGGATTATTAGCTCAACGTCTAGGTGAGTGCGTCGATAGCTTTACACACATAAGCTGTGTCTTCTGAAATCCAATATGTTTTTGTTGTGATCCGACCTTTGCATGTAATGTAGACTAATTAATAGTTGGGAAATAATAAAATCTGACTTATGTGAAAACTCTGTCGTGAAATTCTGTTCTGAAATTGTTATGTTTTCGTATAAATATTTTATTTGAAATAAATATATTTTCTATACTAAGTATTCTGTTTTCTGAAAATTGAATATGTTTCTGTAATAAATTTTTCGTCTGAATTTAAGTATAATTTCTGAGATAAAATATTCTGTTCAATAATTTAAAATATTTTCTATAATAATTATTATGTCTGAAAGTTAATAAAATTTCTGTAAATATTCAGTCTACTTTGCATGCTTCTTGTTTGAAATGTTTTTTTGAAAATATTATATTAAAATGTTTTCTAGAAAATATTCTGATGTGGGACACCTATAATACGAGGGTAAGCGTAGCCTTTGGTATACCAATGCTTATTCAGTTGCCTATGTGAGTATTTTCGCCTAAGTGGCCAATCTGTGCCAAATTGGCATATTCATGCCTAAGTGGGTATTATTGAGTCCGAGTGACTCCACCTATCTAATTGTGGTCCCGGTAAGCTTTTGGATATTATTCTCTGTAAATGTTTTGAAAAATAATTATTATTTTCAGCAAATATTTTGAAAGGTAAATGTTATATCTATTTCATATTTTGAAAAATAAAATTGTTCATCAAAATTTATTTATTAAATTGATCTACGTGATTGTATGTTGTATGCTGAGGATGCGAACAATTTCAAAATGAATTTTAGAAACTACTATTATATACTTAGCGTGTATATGTATGTATAATAATATACCCACATGCAATATTTTTTAAAATGTTTTCAAAACTGTATATGTGAGTCGGGGAGGCGATCTGAAGCGTCGTCTCTCACTGAGTTTTCTCACCCCATCCCTTTAACATTTTTCAGGTGTTGTTGATAGTGAACATCCGATCTACCGTGCTCAGTGAGACGTCCTTGTCAGCAGTGAGATGCCCTATTATTTGGACTTGAGGTTATGTTATGTTAGATGCTCCACACCAGGTAGTGGGTTATGATTTTGTATAGATAATTGTAAAATCCCGCCCATTTCATTAATGTTTGATGGCGATTAAGTTGGAATTTATATTTTGATTCGATGTTGGAATCAATGATTTGGTGTTTTAGGTGATTAATGTTGATGAATTTAAGTTGGTTTTCGAACCATTGATCTATTTAATGTTTGTTCGATCGACTAAAGTGTTTCGGGGAGAGAATAGTCAAGTTTTGGGCTCATACGGACAAAGACATAGACTGAGCTTTTAACCGTGTTTTGAATGCCTTTGATCGTGTTTGAGATGGTCAAGACACAGATAAGGTTTCGTGTCCGTGTCTTGCTTAAATCCGTTTGTGTCCTTGTCATTTGTTTTTGTTTTGGTTTTCTTGTGAACGGGGCATGAAATAGGCAGAGAAACGACCGTGTCTCAGCCCGTATCTTGCAAAAATAATGCGAAAAGCACCCAAACGACGTCATTTTGCCTTGTTCTATCTTTATAAACCATAAACCGAGCCCTCTTCATTCTTCACTTCCATTCTCCGCCATTTCTCACACCAAATCTGTCCCAAATCACTTTCACTTGCTCTTCATCCGCTCTCCTTGCAATCTTAAGGTGAGTTCTTCATCTTAGTTTGGTTTATTCTCTAGTTTTGGCTTGCATTGTCTTGTTTGATGTTGGAGGTTTGCTGATGATGGTTTGGGCTCTAGGGTTCGAAATTTTGGTTGCTTTTGGGTGATTAGAATTTCAAGGAAGTCGGATTAAGTTAGTTGGGACTTGCTAGAGCATGATTTGAGTTTTGGTTTGGAGGATTTAAGCTTTGAACAAAAATGGGTTTCATTGAGGCTAGGGTTTGGTTTTGCTTGAATTCTAGGCTAGATAAGAGGTTGTTTTTGTTAGATTTATGCATAAGAGACTTGAGAGAACATTAATCTTTGTGGGAATTGAAGATTTGATGTTGTTTATTAATGGGTCCATATAAATTCGAATTTAATATTGAATTTTCTTGGATATTTTGGGTTTGATCGTTGAAAAGGATGGTGGATTCATGCTTAGGAGGTTGAGATGAATCAATGTAGGTGGTTGGAATCGATTTTGGTCGGTTGAATCGGATTTAAGGAATAATTGAGTAATTTTCCATTAGGACCATTGTGTAATTTTGTATTTAGTGACTAGAATGTAATTTTGTACTTGTTTGATGTTTGATTTAAATATTTTGGAGATTTTGAGTTCATTAGGTTAATTTTGGAGTTTTTGGATTTAATTATGAACTTGAAGTGTTTGGGGACTAGATGGTAATTTTTCAAGTCCTGGGGACTAACATGTAATTTTATGTTGAAGAATGATTTTGAATTATAATGTTAGACTTTGGTTCGAAATGGGTTTTTGGGCATTGTGTAAGCGTCTGAGTCTGCGAATGTAGGTGCACGCATTTCGGTACCGCCACAATACTAGCATCTTGTCGTTGATTTTGTTTTGATAATTGTTTCAACCTCTTATCTGGTTAGTGAGGTTAACCAGCCACCAGTGGAGCTTGACTGGGCCATTCAACTTGGATTTTCAGGTGAGTGGAATGACAGCTTTAGACACATAAGCTGTGTCTTTCAATGCTTTATTTTTTTTTTGTTATGTCAGAACCTTTACATGTAATCTGAAATTACTAAAGAATCGGAAATCCTAAAATTTGGCTTACATGAAAAATCTTCTCTGGAATTTATTTCATTTTGTAATAAATGTTTTGTTTGGAGTTTTAATGGTTTTTGAAATAAATATTTTGTTTTGATATTTATTATGGTTTCAGTAATGAACCATCTGTTTTAAAATTGAAGATATTCTCTATTTAGAAAATGTTTTGCAGGAATTTAAAAATATTTTTTGAAACATTTGTTTTATTTTTCGGATTTAGTGTATTTTTTGGAATAAATACTCTGTTCAGTGGTAACTATGTGTCTAGCTTAAGCACATGTGAGCTCTTCTTTAGTGGCAGAGGTCCACGTATGAGCTATTTTAGTGGCGGAAGTCCACATATGAGCTATTTTAGTGGTAGAAGTCCACATACAATTTTGTCTCAGATCTCAGGTCCCATGTCAAATTGTTGGTTTTGATATGTTTTGTTTGGGCATAATAATTTTGGTGAGTCTGTATTATTGCTCATTTTTCTGTAGTACATTTTAATGTAGTTTGACGGAGTATATCTTGATGGAGCACGTGGACTGCAATGCTCGCGGATGTGCTTAGATCAATTTTTGTCAGTTATAGTCTTGAGACCCTTAGGGTGGACAAGGTACTATTTTGAGCCCCATAGACTGTCGACTGGTAGCCCTTTTGAGTCGGGTACTATTTGTACTCCTAAGATTGTTGTTTATTTGATATGGTCTAGTCAGGGCATTACTAATATAATACGGGTGTATGATCAATAATTACCAGCTCCATTTATCATCTAATACGATGTTTTCATGGCAAGATTAATGATTTTGACAATGTTTTCATTTTGGGTAAAATGGTTAATTTGTATAAATACATTTTAAAAGTTTCAGTTCGTCTTGAATATATAATCTTTGGTCATGTTGACCCTTTTGATATTTTTCTCTGAATATATTTTTGAAAAATCAAAGTGATCTTCGGTAAATTTTTTTGAAAGGAAATATTTTGTTTATTTTAGGTTTTGAAAATGTAATTTTTTTGTTTAATTTATTCATTCAGTCGAATTGACGATTGTTTGTTATCTACCTTATTTGCGAATGATTTCAAAATGAATTTCGAAAGTACTATTCTGTATCTAGCGTGTATACGTATATATACTTGTATCTGTATGCGATATTTTCAAATGTTTTCAAAGCAGTCTTTGTGAGGCACGTACGAAGCGATCTGAAGTGCTATTTCCTCACTAGGGTTTTTACCCATTTCTTTTATGTCTATCTCCTTTGTTATTATTTTTAGGTGATTTTGGTTTATTGTGATTTACCGGCATTCAACACTCGGTAAGGCATCTGGAATTGCAGTCAGTGCCCTTTTGTTCGAATCCAGTTATTTATTTTGTTAGTTGCTCCACACCGGTATATTTGTGGGTGTTTGACTCTGTATGGTATTTAAACATGATTTATTATTTACCAACTATTTTATTATCATTACGGAAACTTATGTTTTATTAAAGTTTGTATTTAATTATTTTATTAAAGTTAATTGGTTTTGAAATGTTTTTAATAAATTAGTTTTAGTTCTATTCTCTGAGGCTTGTGCGAGATGGGTCGAGCTCTCATAGACTGTTCACCTCGTACGCTGGTCATTATAAAAAAAAGGGTTGTGACAATAATAATTGTTTAACCAATTTTACTTATAATTATATATTTTGTATTTTGATATTAAGATTATTGTTTTTACTATTCAGTATATTATATTGTTTTAAAAATTTTATATTTGTTAAATTACTTTTATATGACTAGTAAATCGGTTAATAATAAGAATTTGGGTAGATGTTTTGTTCTCCGAGACTTGTCCGAGATGGGCCGGGCCTCCGGTTCGATTCGTCTTGTACAACGGTCATGATTCAGAAATAGGTCGTGACATAAGTGGTTATTATATATTATAGAGTTCGTATGACTCTGTTCGTTTGATTCTGGTCCCATCAATTTTATTATTATTTTTATTATTAAATATTTTTGAAAATAAATATTATGCTTGATTGCATTTTGTCTACTTTGTTTGCGAATGATTTCAAAATGGTTTTCCGAAATATTATTATACATATTAGTGTGTATATGTATACATATGTGTATATCTGCATATAGTATTCCTAAGCTGTTTTCAAAATGGTTTATATGAGTCTCAGAGGCGGTCTGAAGTGTTATTTCTCACTGGGTTTACTCATCCCCTCCCTTAAACATTTTTTCAGGTTTTATTGATAGCGATCATCCAATCTTCCGCGCTCAGTGAGACGTCCTTGTCAGCAATAAATTTCATATTGTTCTGGCCAGATTATCTGTTATGTTAGATGCTCCACACCGGGTAGTGAGTTATAGTTATGTATATGATAATATATTGGCTTAACTGATTTCACTTATAATTATTTATTCAGTATATTGATATTATGATTATATTTTATTATTCAAGAATATTATTTTTCTCAAACTTTATATTTGTTAAATTGTTTTAATATGACTAATAAGTTGGATAATAATGGGTAGATGTTCTGTTCTTTAAGCCTTGTGCCGGATGGGCCGAGCCTACGGTTGCGTTTCGCCTAGTATGTCTGTCATGGTTTGATCTCGGGTCGTGACAGTTCTCATTCGACCCTCCGTGCTCAGTGAGATGTTCATGTCAACATGGAGTGCCCCTTTGTTTAGGCCCTCATTTTGTATTTGTACTCCACACCGGGTTATATGTGGCATTTTTGGGTATTGTTTGTTAATTTGTTAACTGGAATTACTTACTAATGTCTTACACTTATTTTGGATATGATAAATTTATTTCCTTATATTTAATATATCACATGCTTAATAATGTTTGTTAGCTTACGTTTATTAGTTTGATTAATAAATGTGTTGGTAAAACTAATTGGGTAGATAATCTGATAGTCCGAGGTTTGTGCAGGATTGACCAGACTTTTGGTTCGGTTCTCTTTGTACACTGGTCGTGGTTTAATCTTGGGTCATCACAAGAGATGTCTATTTATACTCATTTGGTAGGAGATAGCTGTTACAAGCCTTGAAATAGCCATTGTGAGTAAATAGAAAAATCTAAATTTCAAATGACATCAGGGACTCTTACATGCATAAGCTCTTCTATTATCAGAGTTCTACGCGCGTTATTCTTAGTTTAGCATGACCCACTTTGAACCTCAATCTTCACTGGATTGCAAATTTTGACCTTTACGTGATTAAGAATGAAGCTTCGTGTATAGGTTGCATTGTCAGCGTGCTTAATTGAGTAACGTCCATTGTGAAAATCCAAGATTGCACCTTTGATTCTTCCATGTCAATAAATCAAGAATATTCAAATTTGAATTTTGGGGAGTGTCATGATGGCTGTCTTTTTTTGTCCTATAGCACCCATATGTGCGTAGCTACCTCTGCGTGTGTAAACCTAAGTTTCTTTATAGATTGCACCTTTAACCTTCTACATGTGTTCTGCTAGAATTTTACGTGCCTTCCAATACTATTTCTGAAAAATCCCATGCTACTTTACATGCTTAGTTTGCCACTTCTACGTGCTTAGAGAAGTACTTGGTATTCACTAACTCCTATAATCACGCTTCTATGTGCGTTAAGTTCTTTTTACGTGCTTAGAAGATCGCTTGGGATGGACTGACTTCTGTGCATGCAGCTTTATGTGCATGGTTCATTTTGTACGTGCGTAGGAACATTCCTAGCATGGCCGGAAAAAATATTCTTCTATGTGCATTGATAGAACAACTTATGCGCTTAATGGGTCTAACGCCCATTGCTTAAACTTTTCACATGTTTTATTATTCATCAAAATTTAGCAAGATTTCACATGTTGACCAAAATTGGCTTAACAAATATGCAATAAAAATAAATTTTCCTTTTTTAAAATTACTCCATTAATATGATATAGTGATATTTTCATTTTCAAAATTATAATTTACCTTTTCGTTATTTTTAGTGGAAACTACATATAAAAAGTTTAATATACACATCGTCACGATCATTTTAAGCAGAAACAAAACCTCAATGCTAAATAACAACAACAAATAATCTTTTTTATTTAAGCATTTCACCTGAAAATACAAACTTACTAATATTAGAAAAAATTAAGCATAAAAAATTATCTTGTTAGAATAGCGATTAAATTTAACATAGTTTGAACTATGATACGTCTTCATATGGTGTTTATACAATTTTTTTCTTTTGATTTTAAATTATTTGCTTATAAAAATTTAAACTTATTATAACACTTTTTTATTTAATTTGGGGCTTTTATCTATTAAATATAATACTTCCCAAATTTTTTTTATTTTTTTCGTCCAAAGGAGGGCCTAATCCAAGTAACTTTAATTGAGCAACAAGTTTTGACCAAGCATGGCCAATTACATGGTTTTAACAAAAAATATTATGGCTAATTACGCCTGAACAAGTAGAGAAGTAGCACTTAGAGAATGTGAAATATAAATAAAGAAACCAAAAAGAGGCCCTCCATTTTTCTGGGGCCCTAGGGATAGGCCTTAGTCGCATGGAGAGGTGTAAAAGTAGAACCAAAACCAGTGAACCGGATTAGAATCGAACCAGAATTGTGAACTGCATAGTAAAACCGTCAGTTCATGGTTTGGTTCCGGTTCAAGGTTATTGAGAACCGTGGTTCAACATTAGTTGGAACCGGCGGTTCAATCCTTATAAATGAACAGTTTTAACCCAAACCAGTGGTTCAAAACTTTCATAAACCAGTATTTTAACCAAAACTAGTGGTTTAACCTTACAAAACCATATTTTAACCTCCTAATTCAGTGGTTTTAACCCTTTTAGGCCATCATTTCAAACCAAAATCAGTGGTTTAACCTTCCTAACCTCAGTTTTAACATTAGTTAAAAAAATTAAAAAAAAAGATTCAAACCAAACCGAATCAAAACCAAAACCGCCAGTCGAACCGTTATAAACCGGACCGGAACTGGAACCGAACCCCCCCAAAACGCCCCTGGGCGGTTTGGTTCCAGTTCCATGGTTCCAGGAATCGGAACCGGCGGTTTGCGAACTTACAACACATCTGGTCGCATGCGCTTAGGGTCGACACTGCTATCGGTTGATAACTTCTTGTTACATCGATAATATCATTTCATGTGTGAAATATTATACTCACTTTGCCAAAATTCGGGAATAAAAAGGGCTATGTGTCTGATAACTAGTGATGGAGTCCACCATTCTCTTCTCGTATGGATGGGCAAATCGTACAGACTTGGCGTGTGCATTTATTATTGATATATTTTAGCATGACTGCTCCAATTTTTGATGAAAATCTTGAAAGAATACCACCAATATGATATGATCTTTGTATTGATATTGTGGGGAAGGTGAAAATAAACAAATTTGAGCTTTGAAGGTCGAAAAGATGAAAAGAAAGCAAGGAACCGAGTGAGCACAACAAAAGAAAGTGTGAAAGGACCACATTTTTGACTTCACAACCGTAAGAAGATCGAGAGCTTACGTTTGTTGGACCTAATGGCTGTGAGAGATCACTCAACTCAAGGTCATGAGAAAGGAGCTCCACTATACTTGTAACACGCTTGAAAAATTATCATGCATAACATGCATTTTACATAACTTGATTGCATATGTTATAACGGCATGTGTGGTGAATTTTTTTATTTTTTTTGGGACTTGATTGATGAGAATAATACACTTGTGGCTCCAATATAAATTATTTGAAGTTTTAGGGAGTTAGAAAAATAAAATTGAGGATAATGTGTCATTAAGGATAAGATTATGGTGATATGTCATTAAATGATTGGGTTTTAAGAGATAAATATCTTCTCTTTATTATTATAAAAATAATGTAAGAAGGAAGAGAGAATAAGTGGAGTTTGCAGGAAATGGGGAGAGAATTCTAGAAAGGGAGAGAGAGCTTAAGAGTATTTTTTAGGGATGATAATTTATGTTAGATGTGTTGTAACCGTGTTATGCTATTTACATATCACACATTATTATATATGATATAAATATTACAAAAAATAAATTCTTGTTATTCGTGTCGTGTCATAATCGTGTACTCATAAATTGTGTTATCATATCGGAAATTGACAGCCCTAGTCTTTTTCTTTCTTGTCAAATTTTAAAAAATTCTGCAAATCTAAGAGGAAATTAGTGGGATGCAAAGACTAACAATGGGTTAGAAACTTAATTCTTGGTAAATGCTCTACTTCGTTACTTGATTTAATTGATTTTAAGTTAGCGTTTATGTTATAAATTGGGAAAAAGGTAGAGTTTCATGCCTAAATTGAAATTGAAGACGTAAGAAGTATGATAATCAACTGATTTTATCATATACATGCCCATTAGAAGTGACTTCATGTGTTTGAAACAAGTTTAACAGTGTTGTCAATATCCTAGATCTGTGTAGATCAGCGACATTGTTCTGTCAATATTTCAAGTTTTACAACTTCAACTTGAGTGATTCTTAATGTTATGGAAACTTTGAAATATCATCTAAAACTCTCTAGTTTTGACCTAAACCTAAATCTATCGTTTAGATTATGTAGTTTAATAGAACATTTTGTTGCTCTGTGTACGATAGGATTTGACTCAGTTGCACTAATAATTCAATTCTGCATTTGTAGACATATTGGGAGATCCAAATCGTGTGATTCTTATTGTAACTAAAAATAGACATAATGGGTAACAAGGGGGGAGAGGGCGTGTTGTTTAGAGATGTGCCTATAATGTTTAGGAGAATTTCAAAGTTTGTACAAAGAAGCTACCCAACTGGGTTTTTGACATATAATTAAGAGAAAGGCATGAACAAGTGCATTTATATTTATTAATTGAGTATATGAATATTGAAATAAATCAATACTCTAAATTATTAAGGGCTGAAAGACCAAAAGAAAGCACTAAAGATAACTTAAAAACAACAATATTTTAGGAGCTTCTATAAGTTTATAAGTAGCATTAACTATATGGTTGTGTTTACTATTTCCTTATTAATTAATTAATAAATGAAATATGTAAATAATTGTGATTGAGATATTCTATTGAGATTGGATTGACTGACTTGAATATTGTGTTTGTATGAATATGATTTGGATGTGTGTTTTGAAATTATTATAAAATGATCCATGTGTATGATGGCCATGTTGTGGAGTGCGGTATTATATATTGTTGAATTGTTCTGTGATACGATAAAGATTTACTGTGAGACCTCATCTTAATATTTTCTTATAGAGTGGTGATCAATGGGCATGTGAAAGGTTGGAATGAAAGTTTTGAAAGTGGACTTTCTTTTATTAAGTCTGTGTGGCAACATAACAAGCAAGTATGGCAATATGACACTCATGTGTATCAATATAATGAGCTTGTGTGGCAAACTATTAAGCCTGTGTGGCATCATGAATATTAGTTTGTGTGGCAAGCCTGTTTGGCACTATATCTGGCATGTGTGGCAAAAAGGAGATTCACTAAGCATATGAGAAAAAGGGAAAAAGGATGAGGAGGATAGATATTCTGTGTCGCCATCACGTAAGTAAATTATTAAGTATGATTCTTGATAATGATATGGTATAAATACTTGGGGGTGCTGATTATGTAGAAAGAGGTGATCACAAACTCTATATCTTTGCAAGAGATGTGCGATATATACAATAATTATATTCTAAAATTTTTAACAATAGAAATAAATGATATTATTCGTGAAAACTGTGAAAAATTATGATTATAAAATATGAGACGTGAGAAAACATTATTTACAAGTTGAAAACTGACTTGAGATCAATAGTAGACTCTTCAAGCGTATTACAAGTTTATACTAGCATTTGTAGTACAAGAATTTCAAATTTGATTGCAAAATTATATTTAACAGATGATATAGACTATGAGATAATGGTTATATTCATAATTTGCAAGTTCTCTTTCTTGAATGCATAAATCGAAAAAAAAGTGCAATGTGGATATACAAAAGGATTTACAGAAGGATTGAACAATTTTCCATGCCAATTAGGAACTTAAAATGTTGAATGCATAAATCGAAAAAAGGTGCAATGTGGAACATTTTGTGAGACTTAATGAAAGCGCTTTAAGCTCTCATATCTCATGGATCATTTCCATTCTAGGTGTTCATGGTTTTTGGTAAGTAGGGTATCGAGGCTTTATTTTGTATACTTAGGTTACATATTGTACATTTGCATTACTTGAGTTTGTTTTTCAAGGTTTTTCTTAGATCACTCTTCCTGATCTAAAAAACTGAAATTTACAGGAAATTGACTAATAAAAAAAAGTTGATTATGTCATGTAACATTGATGATTATTAATATATATATATTTGCATCCTCAATAGTTTTTCTTTGGTTTGTAATAAAGTTTCTTACTGTTGTTGTCTTGATTCTAACAACAATAAAAGAAAGAACACGAGCAATCGGAAACTTGAACGACACCTCGATACTTGCAAACACAAACATGAAGCGGTCGGATTGCTCCCCAAGGGAATCTCTGACAGTCAAGTCAGTAGTTATAACACCTCGGCCGTTTCTGACTAGACATTCTGTCTCACCTCACTCGATTCCGATAGGATCTTCTCTAGTGTCTCGTTTGATTCCGATTGAACCTCATTCGATTCTAATTTGATCTTTGAATATTTGAATTGAGTTTGAATGGATGATTTAGGATGGTTAATGATGTTAATTTTGAAAGTTTGGGTGTTGTTAAGCCTCGAGAATGATCCGATGCGCATTCAAAAGCGAAATAAGTCAACGAATGTTGTCTAGTATGTCATAACGTACTTTATGCTAACCAAGATGTACTTTATCCAGGAGCAAAGCATGACGTACGTTGTGAAGAGTATAGCACATGCTTTGTAGCCATGACGTACGTTATGGATAGCATAACGTACATTGATAATGGTTTTTGCTGAGCAGAAGCTACTTGTCGCATTTTTGACCAAAATAGCATACGTTGTGCCATTGGTGATGTACGTTGTCACCCTAAAATGTACGTTGCGACTAGGAATAATGTACGTTGCCTTTCAAAATCATTGAAATGCGTTTTGATATGTGACTCTTTAAAATGACTAAACCCGACCCCTCTTCGGCCTTCACTCATTTCTTAACCCAAATACACTCCCAATTTCACCTTTCAATGCCTCCCATTGCCTTTCATTGCTTCCTTTTGATTTCTTGAGGTAAGAATACATCTTTAATCCGTTCTTTTCATCACTTTTATGCTTACATCACATGTTGATTTTGTTGAGTCAATTACCACACTAGAAGGGGGTTGGATAGTGTGGTATAAGTGGCTTTGAAACTTTTTCAGAATTGAAACAAGTAAAGAAGGAACAACAAGAATTTATAGTGGTTCGACCAACTCTTTGCCTACATCCACTATCTAAGTATCACCACTTAGGATTTCCACTAACAATCTTCTCAAGATTACAACTTCACTTTTTAGCTAAGTGAGAACTCTTGCAAAGTTCTTGATTTCGATTGAAAAACAAGACCAACCTAGGAATCTACCCTTTGATTCCACTCACAATCACTCAAAATAATTTTTTTACAAACACTCACCCACAATGTATAAGCTAGTGATACAAACAAATGAAAAATGAAATTGAAGACCAATACACTTGTATCAATAAATGAGAAATTCAATGTTTTGATACTTGGTAGTTGTTAGAATTCAATGCTCAGATTTTTTGTATATATTCTGACCTTCCAATCATATATTTATACTCTTCTCTTAGTTTTTGTACCGTTGTGATACAAATTATTGTCGTTGTGGGTCAGTTTGGATTGCATTTAATGCACTGTCAGAGTATCAAGACGTACATTGACAACGTACATTGTGAACTACACCTTCAAATGACGTACATGTATGTGTTTGTGTTTTACCAATGTGTATGTGTTTGCTTTTGGTGTAACTGATTCAAAAATGTTTTCTTGGCAACCATACTATGTATATAGTATGTATATATATATACTTGTCGTATACCGCATGTGCTAGCTTTCAAATGATTTTCAAACCAGTCTTTGTGAGGCACATATGATGCGATCTATAGTGTTGTCCCTCACTAGTTTCTAACTCCTTTGTTTTTCTATTTTGCCTTGTTTCTCTGTTACAGATTGACTGGACTCGGCAGCATTTTGCATATACGCCCAGTGAGACGTTGATTTTTTGGTTAGTAGCGCCTTTTGACCGGGCTACTCTATTTGTATTAGAGCTCCACATTCGACATGTTGTAGGGGTATAGGGTCTATGTTTTGTTTTTGTATACTGATCTGCGACTTATTTGCCTTGTAAATATTATGTATATTATTTATTTTTGTTAAATATTATTTCCATATAAATGGATATGATTTTCCTCTAACGTTTTGCCAAAAATGTTTTATGAATAAAAGAAAGGGTAAAGTTTCTTATTCTATGAGGCTTGTGAGAGATGGGTCAGGCTTTCATAGACGGTTCGACTCATACGCCGGTCATTTTTTGAAAACGGGTCGTGACAAAGGTGGTTTCAGAGCACTAGGTTATCGTATAGTCTGGGGTCGGTGTGGAGCTTAGGAATCTTTGATTGAGTTGGTTAGATTGCCTCTGAATATTCTTTGATTTTTGTTCAGATACTGTAGCAGTTGCATGCATATTGATTTGCATATATATTGCTTTGTAGTTATGGACAGAGGTCGTGGTCAAGGTCGCGGTAGAGGTCGTGGGAGGCTGAAACGTGTGCCAGTTGAGGCAGTAGATAAGTCTGTAGCAGGCCATCCTAACGCAGCTAGTGTGCCTGAGGTTGCGGCACCAGCACCTCAGCCACTATCTGCAGGTCAGATGGATGTTTTAGAGAGATTTACTCAGGTTTTGGAGCGAGTTGAGGATTTGTTAGCTGGTCAGGCAACTGGAGGTTAGCCAGTTCCTCCAGTGACAGCGGCACCACCTGTTCCTCCACCTCAACCGGAGATAGTTGCAACTGCACCTGTTGTGACTCTGGTAGTACCTCAGTCAGATGCTGAGTCTCATTTGGCTAGGTTTATGAAACTTTCTACTCCCAGATTTTTGGGGAAGTTGGGAGAGGATCCCCAAGATTTTACCTTCACGGTTGAGCAATGTTTTGATGCGATGGAGCTCACTGATGATATGGCGAGGGTTAGATTGGCCTTATTTCTACTAGACGATCGAGCCGCTATATGGTGGCAATATCGGAGGCTTAGAGGGATACATTCCTAGAAGAGTTTAAGACTGAGCTCACACTATCTGTTCTTCCTCTGAGTGAGAGGGATAGAAAGGCAAACAAGTTCAGTGAGTTTTGGCAGGAGTCTGGTATGACAGCTAGTGAGTATGAAGACCGATTCAGGGAGCTAAGCAGATATGCACCAGCAGAGGTTCGTAGTGAGGAGGCCTTAGCAAGGAAATTCCTGAATGGGTTGATACTTAAGATCAGGATGGTGGTAGCGACCCAGAGGTTGACCACTGTTGCTTACATTTTAGAGGCTGTGAGGGGTATGAAGTATCAAGATGAGAGGCAGCCGAATGATCCCAAGAGGGAGAAGATAGAGAGTACGCCTGAAGGACAGTAGGGTCGTGGCCAGAGTAGTCAGTCGCATCACAGACACAGGTATTCTTTTGGGAGATAGATGTGAGAGTCCCATAGCAGCAGCGTGATATAGCCAGTTATGCATACTGGAGTTCAAAGTGCTGGAGCTTCACAAGCAGTTTGTGAGACTTGTGGGAAGAGACATTCTGGTACTTATGTCGAGGCCACAGGACTTTGTTTCCATTGTAGGCATCTTGGGCACAAGATTGCTAACTGTCCTTTGAGACGGGAGTCAGGATCGCAGTCAGTTCAGTCAGTAGCAGGAGGTTCAGACACTGCTAGCACGGGAGCTGGCAGAGGAGCTAGCCAAGGTACCACTGATTCAGGAACTCATAGCCAGAGTGGACAGGGCAGTGGTCGTGGTCAGGCTAGACCGAGCAGCTCTGCTACTGGTGGACATACTCGAGTTTATCATCTGACATGTCAAGAGGGTCAGCCTTCCAATGCTATAGTAACTGGTACGTTACTTATCTCTGGTATTTCTGCATATACATTATTTGATTCTAGTGCAATGCATTCATTTGTCACTCCATATTTTGTAGAACGAGCAGGGTTAGTTTTGAGTCAGTTAGACTCTTGTTTAGAAGTATCTTCACTTTTGGGTAGTAAGATGCTAACTAAGTCGGGAGTCCGAGGTTGTGTGATTGCTGTTGAGGGGCACGAGTTAGTAGCTGATCTGATTTTGTTGGACGTCGGGGAGTTTGACTTTATACTTGGTATGGGTTGGCTTTCAACTTGGCAAGATAACTTGGACTGTTTTGCAAAAAGAGTATGCTTTCGACTGTCAAGTCAAAGTGGATTTTCTTATCAAGGTGCGTGTGACAGCGTTGTGCGAGGGTACGTATCGGCCGTTAGAGCTGACAAGATGATTCGTCGTGGCTGTAAGGCATACCTACTGTTTGTACTTACATAGCCGGTTAGCTCGAAATTGAAGTTAGAGGATGTACCTATGATACAGGAGTTCACTGATGTGTTTCCTAAAGATTTACAAGGATTACCTCCTGAGCGATAGGTTGAATTTGCTATTGAAGCACAGCCTGGTATCGATCCAATATCGATTCCACCATATCGGATGGCACCAGCTGAGTTAAAGGAACTGGAGAACCAATTGAGAGAGTTGTTGGATAAGAGATTTATTAGACCTAGCGTCTCACCTTAGGGTGCTCCAGTGTTGTTTGTTAAGAAGAAGGATGGGAGCCTCTAAATGTGTATTGATTACCGACAGTTGAATAAGATGACTGTGAAGAACCGATATCCGCTGCCGAGGATTGACGATCTATTAGACCAGCTGCAGGGAGCGCAGTGGTTTTCTAAGATCGAATTGAGATCGGGATATCACTAGTTGAGAGTTAGAGATGAGGATATTTCGAAGACAGCTTTTTGGACTAGTTATGGACACTATGAATTCCTAGTTATGTCATTTGGGTTGACTAACGCACCAGCGGCATTCATGGATATGATGAATAGAGTGTTTAGACCATACTTAGATCGATTTGTTATAGTATTCATCGATGACATTCTGGTATATTCGAATAGTAGAGAAGAACATGAGGATCACTTGAGGTCAGTTTTGCAGACTTTGCGAGAGCATCAGTTGTATGCGAAGTTCTCAAAGTGCGAGTTTTGGCTTGGTTAAGTGACATTTTTGGGACACGTAGTGTCTAAATATGGGATCATGGTGGATTCGAAGAAAGTAGAGGTAGTACTCCATTGGGAGAGACCTAAGACCATTACATAAATACGGAGTTTCCCCGGCATGGATGGGTATTATAGGAGGTTTATCCAGGATTTCTCCAGGATTGCAGCCCCTATGACTCAGTTGATGCAAAAGGGAGTTCAATTTATGTGGTCGGATAGGTGTGATGGGAGTTTTCAAAAGCTTAAGGAATTTTTGATGAGCGCACCAGTATTAGTTTTGCCATCGGGTTCCGGAGGGTTTGCAGTATATTGTGATGCCTCAAGAATAGGATTGGGTTGTGTGTTGATGCAATATGGAAAAGTGATTGCATATGCTTTAAGACAGCTTAAGAAATATGAGCAAAATTATCCGACACATGACTTAGAGTTAGCAGCAGTTATGTTTACACTTAAGATCTGCAGGCATTACCTATACGGAGAGACTTTTGAGATCCTCACGGATCATAAGAGTCTAAAGTATATTTTTTGATAACAAGACCTAAACTTGAGGCAGAGACGTTGGCTAGAGTTGCTTAAGGATTATGATTGTACTATATCATATCATCTTGGAAAGGCGAACTTCATGGTTGATGCCTTGAGTAGGAAGTCGATATGGAGTTTAGCTCACATTGTCGTAGAAAGGTGACCAGCAGTGTCTGAGTTATGGAAATTGATGGAAGACATAGTGGAATTGCAATTTGATGACTCCGATGTTTTGTTTGGTCACATTGAGACAAGGCCTAGATTATTGGATCAGATTCAACAACTTCAGAAAGAGGATTTTGAGATGCCGAGTTTGAACGAGAAAGTTAAATCATCTGGTGTACCTGGATTTAGGATCGATGATTCGGGAGTATTGTGGTTAGGGTTGCGGTTGTGTGTACCATCTTCTGGTGGTTTACGTGAGAAGATTTTGACCAAATGCCACAACTCCACATATTCGATACATCCAGGGTACATTAAGATGTATCAAGATCTTTGAGGGTCCTATTGGTGGCCGGGAATGAAGAATGACATAGTTGATTTTGTTAGTCGGTGTTTGACCTTTCAGCAGGTTAAGTTTGAACACCAGCATCCTTTTGGATTGTTACAACAATTACCTCTTCCGAAATAGAAGTGGGATCGTATCACGATGGATTTTGTAGTTGGATTACCAAATACATCTTTAGGATATGATTCCATTTGGGTGATCATAGACCGATTGACAAAATCGGCACATTTTCTATCTGTTAAGACGACATATAGAGTGACACG
>CAODLS011021812.1:0-11027 GCA_948243855.1 Flueggea neowawraea
ATTAAGTGGCCAAGAGATATCACTCTTCAAAAGAGGAATAAATCCATCACTCTCACTATCACTCCTCTACATGATTCATGACATATCCAATCATAGCCTTTATTGTTACCCTGTTACGGATAATGTTTGACTAAGTCAAAACATACGATTTCTCAAGTAGGAGTCGATAGTGAGTTTCAGTCAGATGACTCAAACATCGCCACTGCATGAAAGCTACTTTGTGACAAAAATCCATGAAGTTCTTTCATAGCGGGTCAGTCCAATACATGTTCCCTAACATGCATCTATGTTCTAAGTTGATATCTTATATCCATAATCAATAAAACGTGATTATCCACTTAGCAACATAATAATCTTTAATTCACCATCATTCCCATGATAATGATCGATTAGGGACATTTCGAATAGTATTCCTTTTATCCTTATGGTTTTGCTATCAATTCACGTACTTGATGGCATATGGAAGAATAAACTATTCATAGAGTTTTATATTCATAAAAAAGATTATATTTCATAAAAATGAAATGCCTCTTTATTAAATAATTGAATGACGATGCACATTAATAATTTGACTAGGGCACAATTCTAACATGTAGGACACGACCATGTCTTGGCTTGATCTATTTATGGCTTCAAGAAATGTCAAGAGACAGACGTTTAAGGCATCACACGGTCATCTACTTCAATCCCACGGCCGTGTCTTACTGTATTACGACCATGTCTTGTCCCGAAAGCCTAAAAATCATCTTTTAGGCTTCGTTTACACGTGCTTTCATTCCTTTCCATCAGGACACCATTAATTGACATGCAAGAGAAAATGACAATAATAAGGTAAAAAAACTCACAATTATGCTCGATTTACAACAAAAGGAGTATGAATGTGAATATACAAATATGTATAAATGAGCATTCATCAGTTCTCAGGTCGTGACAAACGTGGTATCAGAGAACTGGGTTTTGTTTGTCTGGGTTGGTGTGGAGCATAGGTATCATTGATGGAGTCGGTTTGTTTTTCCTTTGTATACACTTCTGATTATTACATCGGTACTGTGGCTATTAGCCGCATTCTGACATTTGCTTATATTCTTTGTCTATCTATTGTTGTCTGTAAATATAGATCAATGTGGTCGACAACCTCACGGTAGGATTAAACGTGTGCCCATTGAGGCCATTGCCCAGTCAGTTGTAGACCCACATGATTCGTATAGCACACCAGAGGTTATAACACCAGTACCATAGACTCAGCCACAGCCTGTTGCTCAGCCGGATCCGACCAAATGATTCGCTAAGGCCCTCTAGTGCATTGAGAGACTTCTTAATGTTTAGATGGTTATAGGTCAACCAGTTTAGGCGATAGCGATAGTGCCAATTCCACCACTAATAAACGTTCATTTATGCATGTTTTTGTGATTAAATTCATATTATTTTGGATATAGAATGAGCGTTTATCATGAGTTCTGGTACTTTTATGCTTTAATTTGTATTTTTCAGGTCAATTGATGATGCTTTGATAGAATCGGACGAAACAAGCAAAAATGGAGCTTGACCGATGATTTCTGAGGCGTTTGAGATGAAACACAGTCGTCCTCCATCATCCCACGGGCATGGCATGGTCTATGGACCTCTTTGGAATGCAAAAAATGCGAAGAATAAGCAAAACACAAACATCACACTAATTCCACAGACGTGGACTGAAGCACAGACACTGGCACGACCATGGATGGGTCTGTGTATTAGCCTAGAATGCTTATTTTGCAAGAAATAGGCATGATTGGTGAGACACAGACAGAGGAGTGTTGGACACATGCAAAACCTGTGTCTGTGTAGTCACATATTTGATGAAAGTGAAGACACGGATGGGAAATTTTAAGAAACGGCCATAGTCCTGACCATGTGAGCCCAAATTTTGTTGTTTCGTGTTCTTTAAGTGTGTTTTGAAAACCTAATAGGGGGACCGTCATTAGAGACCAAAAACACGCTGTTTGGGGAGGAAGAATGTTGGGCTTTTACAAGAGATCGCTATTAGGGAAGATTTCCACCAAGATCGAAGAGATTTGTCGAAGGATTGATGGACCTCAACATGGATTCTCTTTCTCTCTCTAGAATTTCTTTATATCATGTTGTTTATTTTTCTGTGATTATGAGCTAAATATTTTATGCATCTAGATGTGATGAAACCTAGGATGAATTGGTGATTTGGGCTTTGTTATTTTGTGTTTTGTTCATGAATTGAGACTCATCTATGATATATAGTGTTGTTCTTGAATTTATTTTATCGGTGTTTTCATTCGACAATTGATTGCATGCGTGGTAATCGAGAGATTTATTGTGTGTTTAGAATTGCTTATAGGAGAGAGGAATTACATGCAAACCTAGAGATAAGTTGATGTAAATCTTACAAATTAAGATCAAACTTAATATGGGAATTCATAAATTAGTCTTAATGCAACATGGGGGTTTAATTAGGAAGAGATTTTGGTTAATCAACTTGATGTTAGATGTTAATTGACTTAATAGAGAGATTAACGTACATTAGGAATTCCTACGGTCGAATTATATGAACAAGTGACTTAGTGACGAGGTCGATTTCGCGTAGGTAGTCCTGGGGGAATTCAACATTTGGATGCTACTTTCACCTTGATTGCTCAGTTCTTTATTCTTTTTGTGGTACTATGTTGTTTGTTGGTTTGTCGATATTTCCTGTTGCGTTAAATTCAAACCCATTTAATTTGTAGGCTAGATAATACGGAAATGGTAATTACTAGTAATCATAGTCTTTGTGGGATACGACACTCGGTACTAATATGTCCACTAGCTATGGACGATAAATGCACTTGGCTAAATCTGTAGGTGTAGGTAGCCGATTACCAACCACATGTGGTGCTACCTGCCCTTCAGCGTTAGCTAGAGGTGGCTGCAGTGGCTGCTCCGATAGCTGCACCTCGAGTTAATGATGATACCTGACTTGACAGATTTCTGAAGCTCAAGACCCTTAGATTTTTGGGCAAGATGGGAGAGGATCCTCGTGATTTCTTTGTGGAAGTGGAGCACTGCTTTTGTGTCCAACGCATCACAGATGATGCCGAGAGAGTTCGACTTGTCGCATTCTTGCTAGATAGTTGTGCATCTTCATAGTGGTATGATTATGGCATTCGTAGAGATGTCAGTTGGGCTAAGTTCAAAACTGAATTCATTATGTTTGTCCTTCTAAGGAGTATCATGGAGATGTCAATTGGGCTAAGTTCAAGAATGAACTCATTATGTCTGTTTTGCCAAAGAGTATCTGGGATAGAAAGGTAGAAGAATTTAGCGAGCTCTACCAAGAATCGGGCATGTTAGTGATAGAGTGTTAGGATAGGCTTAAGGATTTGAGTGGGTATGCTCCTGTAGATAGTTGGAATGAGGAAACCATGGTGAGGAAATTCTTGAATGGCTTGCAACCTACTATTAGTAGGGTGGTTGCGGCCCTCGGGTTGAGTACTGCGTAGCAGATTGCTATGTCTACCAAAGGTATAGAGCATATGGATGAGAGGAATCCTAGAGAGCCCGGATGATGCCTTGCAAGTGCATAAGGATTTTCATAGTTCTAACCCTCAAGAGTATCCTTGGGTATTGAATCCTCGAAGAAGCGAAAATTAATTATGATCAAAAATAAAGTAAAGCAAGGTAAATCATGGTTGTTTTTTGGTATTTTTGGGTAATAGAAAGAAAGCACAATGGAAGAACACAAAAACTAGGAGCTAAAGTGTAAAAATCAATAAGAGAAAAGCGTTGAGGCTTCAAGATTTTGGCTAGGGATTCCTATCTAGCTAAGCCAAAGAAATGGTATAAAGGAATGGATGTTCTCTCAGCTAAACTATCTTAGAGCCTCTCTCAAGGTCATCTAATCCATCCCTACATTGAATAAGAGGGTCCTTGATAAATGCCTATTTATGCATATTTATGTGCTTAAGTTTATATTGTTTTGAATATGAATTGAGTGTTTTTCATAAGCTTTAGTACTTTTATGCTTTATATTATGTTTTTTAGGTCAATTGATGATGTCTTGATGATAAGGAATGAAAGCAGGTCGAAACGGAGCTTGAACAATGACATTTGAGGCCTTTGGAGTGAGACATGACCTGAGATGCACAAGCCACACCCGTGGACTGCTTGGACATGCAAAAAAGTGAAGAACGGAAGCATACGGACAAGAATTGACTTCCACGGCTGTGGCCTTGCCCACATACATGAGCACGGGCATGTTTGTGACCGTGTACTACACTGGAAGCAAAAAATCGAGAGGACACAGACATAATCTCCTCGGACATGGACGGAAAGCCGTGTCTATGTCTTATGCAAGCCGCTATTTTGAGTGAATTTTGGTGGACATAGACGGGAATTGGTTGGGCATGGTTGTGGTCGTGCCCGTGTCTTACCCCAGACGCCGTATTTCACCTATTTAAGTGTGTTTTGAAATTCATTAAGGGAGAGCCGACTTTGGAACACAAAATACATCAATTTAAGGTCAGAGAACGTGGGAAACAAAGAAGAATCAATTGACATCAAGAACGAATAGATTTTGTAAAGAATTGGAGGATTCATCATGGGTTTTCCTTCTCTCTCTAGATTTCTCTGTTGTTTTGTTGTATATCCCTCTATAGTTATGAACTGATTTCGTTGTGCACTTAGATGTAATGAACCCTAGATTGATTATGTGATTGTTGGGTTTTTGTTATTCATTCAATTTTTTTATGGATTGTGACTCAATTATGATTTATATTGTCTATTGTTGAATTGATTGATGCTAGTCTTTCAATTCCAACATTGTTTCATGCATGTGCAATTGAGAGATTCTGTGTGCTATTGAACATTTATAATTGAGAGGAGTTGCATGCAAACCTAGAGATAGGTTGGCATAAATCCTTTGGATTAGGTCAAACATAATAGTGAAATTCAGATAGTAGAGTGTTAAAGCAAAGATATGGGTTTTAATTAGGAAGAGATTTCGGTTAATCAACCTAGTCGTTAGGCGTTAGCTAACTCAAGAGAGGGGTTAATATCGTAGGAATTTCCACTGTTCAATTGCCTGAATAATTCTTTGAATAACGAGTCCTTGTCACTTAATTCGGTCTAGGGGGATTCTGTATCTAGATGCTGACTCGCATTAGTTGTTTAGTCCTTTGATTGAGTGTGTTGTCTTTTGAGTTAAGTTCCATTTATTTTATAAGTTTGAAATCATTTAATTTGCCTACTAGATAATAGAGGAAGAGTAAGTAGCTAATAATCATAGTCTCTGAAGGATACGACACTTGGTACTTAAGGGTCTACTAGCTACAGACGTTAGGTACACTTATTGTAGTCTTTAGCTGTATGCCACGATAGACCAAGTTTTTTTGGCGCCGTTGCCGGGGACTAGGATATTAAGAGAGCTTGTACTGTATTGATCTAGCCATTGTTTTTGTTTTGTTTTATTTTATTTTGTTGTTTCTATTTTTCGTATTTCATTATTCCTTTTCTTGTTTTCTTTTGTCTGTCTGTTCGAAATTACGCGTTGGGTTGTTTGTGTTTGTTTTCTTCAGGTTTGTGTTAGTTTATGACCCGAGAAAACCCTGTTGGGTTAGTTGACATAGACCTTGAGATTGAAAGAACAACACTACAAAACCTTATACAGAGGCTCAGAGAAAGAGTTGAGGAGATAGACAGGGAAAGGGAAGCAATGGAGGGTAATGATCAGCTTCCAAGAGAACAACCTCCTGGTAGGGTTGTTCAGGCAAATTCGACATTTTAGCAGATGACCATGTCAGATTATGGTAGGTTGAACTTGATGGGCACAGAGTATAGCATTGTGAGACTAGCTGTTGTGGCCAACAATTTTGAAATTAAGTCGAATATCATTCAGATGGTGCAGCAGCTTGTTCAGTTTGAGGGGTTGCAAGATGAGGACCCGAATGTTCATTTGGCCAACTTTCTAGAGATTTGTGATACATTCAAGATCAATGGGGCCACCAATGATGCAATAAGGTTGAGGTTGTTTTCATTCTCACTGAAAGGAAGAGCAAAGCAGTGGTTAAATTCTCTGCCAATGGGTTCAATTACCACATGGGATCAAATGGCAGAAAGTTTTTATTGAAATATTTTTCACTTGCAAAGACTGCCAAGTTGAGGAATGACATCTCGTCTTATGCACAGATTGAGTATGAGTCTCTCTATGACATATGGGAGAGGTTCAAGGAGTTGTTGAGAAGATGTCCACATCATGGGTTACCGACCTGGCTACAGGTTCAAACGTTTTACAATGGTTTGAACCATAGGACTAGACAAATGATTGAAGCTACAGCAGGAGGTACCCTTAATAGCAATACACCAGAGGTTGTGCAGGAGTTGATTGAAGAGATGGCTATGAACAATTATCAGTGGCACTCAGCACGTTCTAAGCCAAATAAACCAACAGGGGTGCATGGTGTGGATGCAGTGACATCATTGGTCATTCAGGTTGAGGCTTTGAGCAAGAAGATTAATGGATTCTCAGGAGCAAAGCGAGTAGCTTATGTTGATGGTCAATGGACTCAGGATGGCATAGAAGACGTGAGTTATGTGGGTAATGCCCCGTATCCTCAGAATGATCCCTATAGCAACACTTACAATCTAGGGTGAAGAAATCACCCGAATTTCTCATGTGGAGGTTCGAATCAGCAGAGACAGACTCACCCACCTGGCTTTCAGCAACCATAGTAACCAGTGAAGCCCAACTTTGAGGAGCTAATGAGAAAATATATTGAGACCTTAAAAAAATGGTTCACCCATATAGAGACTACATTAATAAAACTAGGGGCTTCAATTCAGAATTTGGGCGCATCTATTTACAATGTGGAAAGTCAAGTTTCTCAGATAGCTAAGCTGCTATCTGAAAGGCAACCGAGCTCTTTACCAAGCAACACTGAAACAAACCCGAATGAGCACGTGAATGCTATTTTTATGAATAGAGGGGATGGATGCGAGAATGAAGAAGAGGCTCTAACGAAGAATGTTGAGGCCAATACAGTGGAAGAGCCTAAGGCTGAGACGAAAATGGTACTTCGTGAATACAAGCCTTGAATTTCATATCCTGCAACACTCTTTAGAAAGGAGCAAGTGAAAACAGGCTCGAGTGATATCAAGAAGCCCATCATCAAATCTAGTCAACCACCACTTATGTTTGAGCCTAAAAAGAATGTAGAGAAGGTCGAGCTACCTCAGACGTCACCTGAACTACCTGCGAAATCAAAGGACCCAGGGAGTTTCTTTGTCCCTCTTTATATTGGTAGTTTACATATTAATGATGCATTAGCTGACTTAGGTGGTAGTGTTAATGTGATGTCATATGAATTGTTTGAGAAATTGGACTTAGGAGAACCCACATTGACTAGGGTGCATGTGCTATTAGCTGATAAATCTGTTGTGCAACCTAGGAGTATTATAGAGAATGTTTTGGTGAGGGTAAGAGATTTGACGTTTCATGTTGATTTTATGATTCTTGATATGATTTGTAATGCGGAAACACCATTGATCCTAAGCCGACCATTTTTAGCCACTTCTAGGTCCATTGTAGATGTTTATGATCGGGGGTTGACTTTTAGAGCTGGAGATAAATGTGTGAAAGTTAAGGAATCTAAGGTTTAACACCATTTTGACTCACCTTCTATTGCAGAGGTTGTTTGGTCTAGTGTGGTGCAGGTACCCAACAAGGAAGAGTCATCTGATGCACCAAAAGTCGATGAGTTGGTGCCTAGAGTGAAGAAGAAGAAGACTTGGCCTCGCAAGCGTAAAGCTAAGAAAAAGGAGCATGAGCCCCGCCACCATAAGCCAAATCCACTGGGATGTGCCATTTCATTAGGCGTGTCAAGAGCGAGGAGGCGAATCAATGTGGCAATCTGGTGCAAGGAGTTGGTGCGAACATTTCGCACAATGTATACAAGCCTCCGTGATTGGTCATTCACTAACGTCTAGCTAATGACATTAAAGAAGCGCTACTTAGGAGGCAACCCAAGTTTGGCTCAGATGACTTTAGTTTTCATTTCGTTTCCTTTAGTCTGTTTTTAATTTCATATTTTGTTTTACTCTAGTTGTTATTTGGTTGTAGTTGTTTTGTGTTTTGCGAAGGACTCTCACAGGTTGGATGCAATTCCCGTCAAGACTCATCTTTGGGGACCTAATTTAAGGGAAGTTCCAAAACTCTCTAATTTATTCCATTCCTTTTTGTTTTAAATGTTTAATTCTTTGCATTGAGGACAATGCAAAATTTAAGTGTGGGGTAGGGGTAAATTTTAAAATTTTTCTGATCGAGTTCTTGATATTGTGACTGTTGGATGCATGTTATTTGTTGATGTGCATAGATTGACTAGTTGAGAATTTTTGATATGCATTTGTTACTGAGAGATTTGAATTGCATGTTCTAGATCCGCATTAGTTTTGAGCTTGTACCTAAATTGGTTGCTTTGGCTTTGTCACTCTTTTAACTCAATGCTTACTGAATGAAATGGTTAATTGAATGCGGGCACGATATTGAACAAATTGAAATAAATTAAAGTTTATTGGCTTGCTTGGACCTAAACTGGGACAAGTAGATGAGGTTCGATCCCTACTCCATTGTCTTAAACATGAGTATGCAAAGCATTGCCACGAAGGATTTTCTTAGTAACTGGTAACACTCATCACAAATGAACGGTTTTTGCATCAAACATACTATCATTTATGGTGGAAACTGAATTAAGTGCACAAATAAAGCACTAAGGTTGGGCTCGATACTTACTGATTGTGTTTGTAGCAATGCAAGCCAAAATATTGAAACTATGCAATTAATTGGTGTTTATTATCGAATTTACCCGTAGATGCCTTATGCTTTAATGTTTTATGGTTAAATTGAATCAATGACTTGAATGGGTGATCGAGTCAAATTGGCTACTTTGGCTTTGAGCTCTAACTAGTGTGTGGTTTAGGACCCCGATTTGGATTGACTAGTGATGTATGCATCTCTTAGTTTCTCCACTACTAAGTTTATTTTTATTGACATTTAATGTAAAGTTCCATGCCGCTGTTGAGAGAATTTGATTGAGATGTTTTTTTCCTTGTGTTAATTCTTCCTTTACTTGAGGACAAGCAAAAGCCTAAGTGTGGGGTATTTTGATAAACACCTATTTATGCATGTTTATGTGGTCAAGTTTATATTGTTTTGAATATGAATTGAACGTTTTTCATAACTTTTAGTACTTTTACGCTTTATATTGTGTTTTTCAGGTCAATTGAGGATGTCTTGATGATAAGGAATGAAAGCAAGTCGAAATAGGGCTTGAACGATGACATTTGAGGCCTTTGGAGTGAGACACGACCTGAGATGCACAAGCCACGCCGGTGGATGGCTTGGACGTACAAAAAATGTGAAGAACTGAAGACACATGGACAGGAATTGACTTCCATGGCTGTGGCCTTGCCTACAGACATGAGCACGGGCGTGTTTGTTACCTTGCACTATACTGGAAGCAAAAACCGAGAGAACACGAACATATTTGCTGGACACGAACATAATCATCTCGAACACGGACGAAAATCCATGTCTGTGTCTTATGCAAGCCACGTGTTTGAGTGAATTTTGATGGACACAGATGGAACTAGTTGGGCACGGCCATGCCCGTGCCCGTGTCTTACCCCAAACGCCCTATTTTGCCTATTTAAGTGGGTTTCGGCATTCATTGAGGGGGAGTCGACTTTGGGACACAAAATACATCAATTTAAGGTCCAAGAACACGGGAAACATAGGAGAATCAATTGACATCAAGAACGAAGATATTTCGCAAAGAATTGGATGATTCATCATGGGTTTTCCTTCTCTCTCTAGATTTCTCTTTGGTTTTGTTGTATATCCCTTTATATTTATGAACTAATTTCATTGTGCACTTAGATGTGAT
This sequence comes from Flueggea neowawraea, assembly GCA_948243855.1. NCBI lineage: Eukaryota > Viridiplantae > Streptophyta > Magnoliopsida > Malpighiales > Phyllanthaceae > Flueggea > Flueggea neowawraea. The sequence continues at coordinate 9,924 of CAODLS011021812.1, forward strand.
GAACCCTAGATTGATTATGTGATTTTTGGGATTTTGTTATTCATTCAATTGATTTATGGATTGTGACTCAATTATGATTTATATTGTCTATTGTTGAATTGATTGATGCTAGCCTTTCGATTCCAATATTGTTTCGTGCATGTGCAATCGAGAGATTCTGTGTGCAATTAAAAGTTCATAATTGAGAGGAGTTGCATGAAAACCTAGAGATATGTCGACATAAATTCTCTGGATTAGGGTCAAACCTAATAGTGAAATTTACAGAGCAGAGTGTTAGAGCAACGATAAGGGTTTTAATTAGGAAGAGATTCTGGTTAATCAACCTACTCGTTAGGAGTTATCTAACTTGATAAAGGGTTAATATATCGTAGGAATTTCCACGGTCCAATTGCCTGAATAGTTGTTTGAATAACGAGTCCTTGTCACTTAATTTGGTCTAGGGGATTCTGCATCTAGGTGCTGACTTGCATTAACTGTTCTATCCTTTGATTGAGTGTGTTGGCTTTAGTGTTAAGTTCCATTTATTTTATAAGTTTGAAATCATTTAATTTACCATCTAGATAATAGAGGAAGAGTGAGTAGCTAATAATTGTAGTCTATAAGAGATATGACACTCGGTACTCAAGGGTCCACTAGCTATAGACGATAGGTATACTTGCCTTAGTCTTTAGGTGTAGGCCACGACATACCAGTCATCTCGGCCTCATTTAAGTTAATTAGGGTCCTTAGGTCTCTAGGAAATTTCATCGAACACCTTATGGCCTTTGAGTCGATTTTTCGTGTGTTTTCTTCCCTTGACCTTGCAACTTTAAAAAAAAAATCCACATGCCTTCTTCATGACATTTCATCAATAATCTATACATTTCATTTACCCTACACAAAACACGAAAAGACAATAAATTCGTGGACAATTAAGCACTCTTAGGGCCAAAATGCTATCGATTAATGATTGAATAACTATGTGAAATTATCATACATCAAACTCCCCCACACTTACTCATTTGCTTGTCCTCAAGCAAACTAATTGCAAAGCTAGGATAAGGACTCCAAATGAATTGAACGAATTGAAAAATTCTTGCACTATTCAATTATTCGAGTAACATG
>CAODLS011021890.1:0-25892 GCA_948243855.1 Flueggea neowawraea
AGAAGAAGAATAAGACTCGTGATCATGTTCATGATCGGTACCAGTAACATTACAATGATTAGCTGCAGCCTCCAAAGCAGCAGCTTGAATGTCCTTAATAGAAACAGACCGAGCCTGAGGCAACAAATGAGCCGATTCAGGGAAGTTCAAGGAAGCCGAGTCGCCTCTAAGCGCCATAGCAGCCACATCATGAGCCCTAGCCGCCATTTCCGGGCAAGAAAACGTCCCTAACCATATTCTTGACTTGTCATGAGGGTGTCGCAACTCGCAAACCCACTTCCCATTTCTTCTCCTTACTCCTTTGTACACGGGATGACGAGTCTCCTGAAACTTTTTTCGTCCCGCTTTTCTCTTTTGTAAGCGATTCTGTAGGCTGGTGTGGACTGAATCGGAGGATTTTGGTGGAGATTTTGGAGTTGACGAAGATAACCCTTCTCTAAATTGCATCGACATTGTTGAATTAATCGAGAAGCTATAAGGTTTTGTCTGGTTGAGAGAATGTAGTAAAAAGAAAATGTGATCGAGGTGATAATATTGATTTAGTGAATATATATGGAGGGGAAAGGATAGTATATTGTAGTCATATGATCCGGATGTGATTTTATATATATACACACACGAGGAGATATAGAATAAGTTGCAGATGTAAAACGTAACGAAGTGAGTTGAAAATTCGCACGTGGAACAATTGTTGAGGAAAGAAAATAATTCACAGAAGATAAAGGACGGTTTGGGGGTCCAAAAGTAGGGGCCGCTTTTTGGTTTCGGCGCATCAAATTTATGGTTATTTCCCTTTTTTGTTTTTGCAATTAGGTCCAAGTTTTCCTATTAAGGTCTCGGCCTGAGCCGTTTTGAAAGGGTAGTCTTGCACTTTGGTCTCTTTACGGGCCTTTGAAAGTGGAAATAACGGGGGGCTTATTTTTGGTATCCAATTCTGACTGGTTATGGGGAAGAAAGTATGAAGAGAAATTTGTAGACCTGAAAGAGGATAGTTATAAATTATCTAAACAAGAGGAAAGGAATGAATCGAACTTCGCCAATAATGAGTCCAAATTTTATGTCTTCACGGAGCTAAAACACAAAGTGAAGAAGAAGAAACAAGGTTGGAGTGTACTTTAAAGAAGCATAATTTTCCCGAAATTTCTGAATTATGTATGCGTTTTATTTCATTGTAGTTTAACATTTTTAAAAATATTTTAGTTAATTATTTTCAGGTTAATATAATTTTAAAAAATCAATAAGTTTCACTATTTTAAAACCTTACAAAATAGTAAGATGTAATAAAAGAAAATATATATAAAGACCATCCAAGTATTCTTTAAAAATAGAGTATATTAAATATTTGAAAATAATATGAGTGAGCTTATAATTTATTGATATTATAGTCAATTCTAGCATTAAGTTGTGTGAGTTCGATTCTTAATGTTAGCAAATAAAATGACTTATCAAAAGAAATCTGAAAATAATGAATGATTAAATAATTTTTTTATTTAAATACTCGGTACTTGATTGAGCTCTCAATGGTTATAAAAAATAAATACTCCATATATAGTAAAGAACTAAATAAAAACATAGTAAACGTTTTTGTATAGTAATATAGTACATGTTAATACAACACAATGCAAACAATTCCTACAAAAAAATCAGAGGGAGATGCGATTGTTAGTTAGGCTTCGTCTATCCAAAACTAATTTTCAACTTTTAATCGTGTTTATCGTGGAGTTGGAACGAAACAAAAGAACTAATACGTCTCTAATTATCCTGGGGCTTAATCAGAACTAAACTACTCCCATGAGTTTATTACCATCCCTAATGATTTATTTGACCTCTCGGACACTACTTGCTGGGTCTAATTCCTCTAGTTAACTAATAACATTATGTAAAAAAAAAACTCCCATATGAATTACATATCGAATAAGATTTTTTCTTTTTTTGCTGTCGTAATTTTGAGCGTTTGAAAATATAATGTATGTGGTATTCCTCTATTGTTACAAGTCATCACTTGGTGATTTGATTATTAATAAAGTTTGACCTATTAAAAAAATAGGATTGTGTAAAAATTAATGCTTTACACACTGAAATTAAGGAGCCTGGCATTAATCTGCAGTTTTGCACTGACCACTTCCCGCATTGGATTAGTTGGTTCATGTTAATACTACGTCGACAAACACTTTTCAACCATAAGTTTTAATAGATGAAGAAAAATATTGTATTGTTTTTGGTACAGCCTGATGGCGACAATCGTAAATATTTCAAAGCCTAGAACTTTGAAGTACTAGAACATCATGTTTCATGCAAGCTCAAAAAATGGAGCTACCACTGCTCTTGATATATTATTATATATGAATATTATTTCTCTTCACACTCTGAATATCTCTTATTATATGAATCTGAGCCACCACCACCTCACTAATGCTACTACTACTTCCAATACCATGGTTGTTCAATCATTAAAAATAGATCTATTATATTTTTATTTTGGTTTCACATTAATTCTTTAAGTATTCTTCAAATTTCCATCTCTTGATTTCTTTGTACCTACCAACTCAATTATCAAACTTGATTTAACTAATTTGTACCTACCAACTCAAAAACAATATTGTACTACCAAAAAAATCATATGATCAAACACTTCGGCTAATTTAACTAATTTAAAATGCAAACGGCTTAAGGTTGAGAAACTAGTACAATATTGTTTTTGGAGTTCTAATTAAAACATAAGGGTTTTTTTTTTGTCTAATTCAAATGCATCTCGAGATGAGGAGAAATTAGATGAGTGAATACGAATTGATAAAGCCCTGTTAGTCAATTTTGAAAAAAAAAATAACAAATATTAATCAATATGTATATAGAGAAATCTATATCATCAATCTTAATTGAAAAAAAAAAAACATCGATCTATGGCATTCCATGGGTTTGTATGGCTACCTAGTACTTTTAAGACTCATATATGTTGACTAAGTGGTTTTTAATTTCCCGAACAACCCTCCTGACCTCTATAAGCTTTTATAGCTTCATCATTAAAAAAAGAAGATTGAAAATATAATAATGTTGAAAAATAGTCAGTAGTCAATCTTGACAAAAATTAATCAAAGCCAGGCGACCAAACCATTCTCTGCGATTAAATATGGGGAAGATACTTAGACGTCCCTCAGTTTTCGAATAATCTATTATCATGTTTCTATATTTTATGAAATCTCTTATTATCTACATTGTCTGTTAGTTAATACTAACGGACAATGTTAGGCTATATAATATGACATATAGGCTGATGAGGTCTGATAGTGTGGAGAGTGGTGTGATAAAAAAAAGATTTAGTGAATGTAAATCTGACATTTGGTAAATAGATCGAGGACAAAACTAATAGGATGGAGGATGCAATTTCAAAGTGAAATTTTAGATTAAAAAAAGAGCAACAATAAAAGTGTTGATGTAGAGGGTAGTCATCGACAGAGGAATTGAAAGGTGAAATGAAATAGATTTTAATTTAGGAATTAAAGTTTATGTAAAGGATTGAAGAGGAGATGTAGAAGAAGAAACACAAAGGACGATAAGAAAGGTAATTCTATCAAAAAAATGTGGGGTTTACATATCATGTCATAGAACCTAATATTTTCTGTTGGTATCGACTTGCTGAGGTAAGTATCAATAAAGTATTAGAAGATTTGAAAAAACATAGAAATGTGATAATAAATTATTCTAAAATTGAGTGAGCTCAAAGTATTTTCTCCATAAGATATTTAGTAGGTGACATAAAGTTCCCTTTCTTTCCATTAATTTATGCATGCTAGCGTCCTGCCTCGAAGATGATAATTTTCGTAAACATTGATTTTTTTTTTTGCCGAACGTAGACATTGATTGAATAAACCATTCTCAGCGTGTAACTCGTTTGGAAAGAGCCAATACAACTCACCTAATCAAAAGATAGTTCCGTGCTCTTAATCCAATTAGCCAATAATCTAAAACTTAGCCTCTAAATGTGAACTTCTAATTAACTATTAATCATTCCATATCATAAAGATATGTCACAATACTTTTTTCACAAAGATTAGAAAAATTAGTTAGAGTTATTAATTTTAGTAGAAATTTCAAAAAAATCATTGTAGCAATCTAATGAGTGATTAATAATTCAATTTACTATACATTTAAGTAGTGACAATATTATACCATTGATATAATTATTAGTATTAAAAAAAATAAACCTATAATTTAAGATAGATTAAAAAGAAAATATAATCTATCTTTATAAGACAGAGGGACTACAAAATAGAAATGCTAGCAACCATTCTCATGGTCACTCTCTTTGGATACTCACTTTTCTACTGATTAATTTTAAACATATCTATGGCATTAACTGAATTGAAATTTCACAAGTCATTAATAATTTTCAACCCACCACATATAGTACACTCTAAGCTAGTCTAATAGAGTTAGTAGTGTTGTAGGGTTATTTACATACTAAGTCAGTTCAGTTGAATTAGTGTTTAGTTCACCTTTTTTAAAACACAGAAAAAGGGCAATAAGTGAATTCATATGTCAAGAACAAATATACTAGGTGCAATTTTTTCAAATATACATAGAATTCTCACTACCCATTCTTTCTAGATCCAAGAAAGAATGGATAGTGAAAATTAGGTGCAGGTTAAAATAATTTACACTTGCTGCAAGTGGAGTCTTCATCTCTCTACACATTCCCAACTCTTTTTTTTTCCCCGAAAAGGTCACATTTTGTAACATATGTTTGAAGTTGCAATATTTTGTTTTTTTTGGTAGTGTATCCAGAGTGCCTACTAATGTATACAATATTCAACAATTAATTTCTACGTTCCGTTATTTTGAAGTGTATCCAAAGCGCATACAAATGCATTTATATCTCCGAAATAATGTAATGCTAGTGTGTTTTTATAAAATAGAATACTTTTTCTTGTAGATTGGCTCTTATACAAATGTATTTATATTTATTGATGGTAGGGCATTTTTATAAAATAGAACGCTTCTTTTCATAGATTGACTCTTATGATTAAATTTAAATCTCCTAATATTAGAGACGAATGTAATACTAATGGACTACAAATTTATTGGTGATAAGAAGTAACATATCATACATCCTCGTGATAATTAGTACTGTTATTGGCTGGAAAAATAAAGAAAAGGGGAAAACAGAATTGTTATGGTGAACTAACATGTGAACAGAAGCCCAATCAATATGCTGGTTCGGTTTCGAGTCCAATAAATGTGGACGATAGGCTGGTTTTAGTTGGAATACTTGGTGTTCAGAGTTGAGGGCCTGAAGGGGATCAAATCAAGGCCTGTCGAAAACAGTATCCCACAACTACTGGAGAAAAAGTAGAATGGCCTGTTTGTTTGAGTGACAAAGTCCAATGGCCATTGGTGAGAGAATATGCCTATCAACTCTTGATTGACACTGATGCTTTGACACATCCTGCCATTGTTGATCAAAAAGAAAGTTTGGTAATGAAGCTTGTTAACTTCAGATTTCAAAATTATGAGAGTTTTGGTGGTTTGGGTTAATGCCAAATGGTGGCGTGCTTAATATTCTGCTGTTACTGTCTTATAAACTGTTAACACATATATTATTCTCCTTTAGCTTGCTTTCTGTCACATTACTTTATGTTAGATGGACCGTCCCATCACCTGCTAATTTGCAAAGTAATATACGTCCTCATAATGTTCTAGGACTTGAATTATGAGGGTGACTCATGGATATTTTGCATATTTTGGGTTTTGCTATGTAAAGATGCAGAAAAGAAAAAGGAAAAGGGTTTGTAAATTTCATGTCATTTATCAGGGATTATACACCTTCCCCCACTTCATACATGATGATGCATTTACATAATATAGCATTTACTACAACCTAATCCAGATCCTCCATGCCTGGGATCATGCTTCTAATTTAGCCTATCCCCTCCATAGTTAGACTATCTTCTCTAATTAATATTTTAACTGACAAGAAAAAAAAAAGAATCAAAACAAAATTCACTTTTTAGGGTACAGCTTCATGAATTTACTAATTAATCCCATCTGTTAAACCCAATTAGTTATTCTGACAATTCCTCTACTAGTAACCCAAATATGGCTAGTTCGATCTCCACCGCCGTCTCTCTCACATTTTTTTGATTTTCTTTCCAACCACTGTGTTCTTTCTTGAAATCTTGCTCCACCATCATATCAATGGTGTATGATTCCACTTCTGTCCATGACTCCAACCTCAAGCAGACGCTTTTCACTATGGCTTCTTCTTCATCGGCAATGCAGTTCTGATCCTTCTGTTCTTCATTGATGAGGTCTGAAACCAATCTCTTCATGTCGTTTGGGACTTTGCTTAGACCATACAACCTTGGTTTACTAATTAGTTCCTTTATGATCATATTGTTGATGACTTCAATGTGTGATGATACCAACTGATCATCTACATTACTGGTTTCGTCCACGTAATCACTGTCATCATCATCGTCATCAGTTTCTTGCTCGAGTATTCGTTTTTCGAGTTCAACTGGATCCAACTCTGCCAGCTTCTCGAATCGGCGAAGTTTTGCCAGCAGTTGTTGCTGTGCTTCTGCAGATACACCAAATTAAATATCAACAGTTATCTTGAACTTTAATTGTACGTAGCCATAATTCGAAGAAAAGAAAATTCTGCAACTACCAGAATGTGCATTCACTGTGACACATGGCAATCAAGCAATTATTGAATACAACAAAATGTTCCATATTCATAGTCTGGTAAATTTTGCATGAATTTCACCTGAATTCTTCTAATTCTAGTCACATCCACACACTATTGGGGGACTGTGAAGAAAGAAACTCAGTTGGTAAACAAAGTACAAAAACATTTATGATCCCTGGACTGGAGTATGATATTCGAAACTATTAGAGGTTTAAATTTTCAGAGATGAGCATACGAATTTAATATTTTTGATGGGTTCCACCATATTTAATCCGCTGTCTACACGACAAAAGAAGGAATAATCGAAGTGCAAGAATTGAAATTTTGCTACACAGAATTAAGAACATCTTTGAAACATCGGGCCATATATCAATAAATTGAAATCGAACTGAAAATATATTCTAAAAAAATTAATTTACTATAGTAATAATGTGGCAGCTTTTACAATTACAAATGAACTGTGTTTCCACCAAGTTTAAGTTTTCTGTCAATGTCCAAACACCAGACTGCTAGAATCATCAGTAATATGAAAGAAGTATGAAGCTTAAGAAAAGAAAGAAAAAGAAAATTGTTTCAAAAGATTAGATTGATGATGACACATTCAAAATCAGGAGTACCAGAGTCGTGAAACGAGTTCTGAATATTAAAAAATGTGGGTCATACTTAGATTTGAAGTTCATGAAAACAATAGGTAGAGCATGCACATCTGTTAAGTCTATGTCAGCAAGAAATACTTATTAGAAGATGTTATACAAAGTGAACCAGTCACTTAAACCTACACGTCTATAAGGAACATCAATCTCTCCAATGGAACCCACTTAGATATCAATTTATACGATCATGATCTTCCATGAACCCTTGCCAATTACATGTTTCTTATTTGCTGTGCATTAAACTATATTGCTACAAAAGTACTATACGGTAAAGCTGTAATGACAGAGACACCGCAACCAACTCCAACAGCATCAAAAGAATTTAGGAAATAAATATTTGGTAACAAATTCTTTTTAATAAATTATTTTATTTATTCTTACTGAGAATCAAACTCTCGCTCTCCCTTAGTCATTGGTAACACACTCTTAGATTTTTTCTAAACTATAACAACTTCAGTACTATTAGCGCGCTACAAGATTGATAATTCGATTAAAAGTAAAGAATAAAGAATTAAGAGGTGGTGAATGTTGACATACTTTGTACAATTGCGTAACTGCATTCATGATCAAAACCGTCGTCCTCGCAGGGATCGTCATGTCCATCGTCATCGTCTACGAAAGGAGGGTCCAATACAGAAACAGGACTACATTGTTCTTTATCTTCCTCTTCTTCTTCTTCTTCTTCTTCTTCCACTTGCAATTTCTTTAAGCTCTCAACATCATTATTCTCTTTTCCCTATTAAAACAATTGAAAAAAGACATTATCAACAAGCATGATTAATTAAAACATTTTAAAGGTTGCTAATAATTGCCATGGTAGGTACATTTATTTGACTTTTCTTCGTTCTTTTAATTAAAAGAAATTGGTAATTTACTGCTATAGTATAAAGGATGTTTAGAATTTGCTTGATGGATCCAACAGAAGAAAACAAAAGACTGGTTTGTCTTTTATTGGACAAATTATCTTCAAAACCACTCTTTAAAATAAAGATTTGCATGGCAGAGCCATGATCACAAGTACAACACTACAAACAAACGAGTAATGTTCATTATCATCAATATGACATTTTTATTCCTCTGTACAGTGGAACTCCCAAAACCCAACCAGATATTCAGGGCTAAATTTGTCAAATGTGAAAAAACATTCCGGCCAAGTTTGAAGACAAGAGACCCGTATTGCCGACAATTCAAACAAGTCAAACTCGAACAGCCCATTCACGAGTCAACTCACGAACCAATCTGAGTTATATTATGATTGTAACTTACAGTAAATATTTATGCTTGATTCTAAAACTGAGACTTAAAGAAATGTAATTAATTGTAATAAATGAGAAATTTAACAAACCTGGAATTGATGGTGGTGATGAGTGGTGGTGGGGGAGGAAATAGGAGACAAGAGAAACTCCGGTGTCCGGTGACCGGTGGAGGGGCTACGGCGGAGGACAAAATGGAAAGGACTATCACAAAAGTGTTGTTGATCAAAAGAAACAAATTCTCTAGCAACCAAGTCCTCCTCAGACTCATGACAACTACTACTTGAAGTCTCCAAATCCAAAGACTTCTCTTCACCATTAATACTCTCTGACCAAACTGCACTGCTATCTCTACCAATCCTACTAATCAACTCCTCCTCCAGCGCAACTTTCTTGATCTTCTTCTCAACATTATTCTCCAATTTTCTTGTTTTCTTTCTGTTTGTTATTCTCTTTAACAACGACCCAAATAGTCCAGACCCATTGTTCTTTGTTTTCGGCGTCGTTGATTGTTTCTGGATCCTGAGGGAGGCTTCTAAAAGAAGAGCGGCGGTTCTTGCGGGGATGTGGAGGAAGATGGTGTTGGGAGACTTGCAGGGGCTTTTAGAAGCAGGCGAATGGAGACTTTGAAACAGAGGAGACTTTCTGGGGTCGGGAGAGTTGGTAGTGGTATTAAAGGAGAAGAAACAGGCGTTTTTACAGAAGTTCTGAGAGGGTTTGTGTTTCTTGACGTGTAATTGTGTCTTCGGCAAAGCTCTTTTGAGCTGACATTTCCTGTCTGCAATGTAGTTCTTGAGCAAGAAGGGTGCTTGATCTTCTTTCAAAAGTTCATGCAACAATTGCTGTTGCTTTGGATCAGCCATCATCACAAAACAATGAAAGGAACTGATAATCAATATCCCAGTCCTTGAAAACAAGAACGATTCAGAATTTCTTTCTTTCTTTTTCAGGGTGTGAAATTCAGGAGAACCAGAGTTGAAGAGGTTTCAACTTTTGAACTGAAAATGAAATGCAAGTAAGAGAGAGAGAGAGAGAGAGAGAGCAGGGGAAGGAATGAGGATACTTCTTGATTCAAATCTGGTTTTTTAGTAAATCGAGCCAAGGTGGTGGTGCTAAACCAAATAATTATAAAATAATGCAAACTGCAAAAATAAATGGCTGCAAATTGATATTTTTAAGTTTAATTAGATTTTACGACTAACAGTAGTAGTAAATAACTCCAGTATCAGTATAGTTTACAGTGATTGTCTAATTTCATTGTCCTTTTCCTCTGTATTAATAATTAACTGTGTGTTAATACAAAAAAAAACAATGAAGGGGCAGTGCAGAAGTACTGATTTTACAGGATTGGCGAGGACACCACCCCACCCTAGGCTAGCTGGACATTTTCAACACTTCTTTCCTTGTAGCTCTCATATTTCTTCGGATTTTTACGGTTCTCCATAGTATTTGCTTCTTTTCATTATTCTGTTCTGTAATCATTTTCCATATATTTATTGTCACCAATGAGCATTCTTGTTCCTCTCTTTTTACAACTTCTTTTCTAGTAATAAAATTTTCCATCTCAAATTGTGTATTGGTTAGCCTTAGAATTAATTAATAATGTGCTTTCATCATCAAAAATGTAATATATTTCTAATTTTTTGGTTTCAAGATTGCATATTTAATCTTTCAAAAAAATTATTGATGTTTTTATTATCCTTGAATTAATCAAGGAATGACAAAAAATGATTGAACGTAATTAATTTTTAATTTATAAAATAATTAAAGAGGATATATACGCTACCCTTAAGAAAATGTAAACGGGCAGGGTATTTAGGATAGAATAAGGATGATATAATTGAGAGGATGACACCATTAATCAATCAAACTTATGATTTGATCAAAAAAAATATTATCCATCATTTTTTATAAAAACAAAAAAACAAAAGTTGGCATTTAATTTTCATTGATAATCCTCTTCAAAAAAAAATTCATTGATAATCATATTGCATAAAGATTGGTCATTATTAGTTCTCATATGACAAAAGTGCAGTCCATTTAAACTTTTACCATATAGTGGAATTACTTTACAGCTGGACGCTAAGCACGGCTCAATTCCTGACAGTGGTCCTTCACATTTTCAAACATTTCTGGTCATTCTTTTCTTTGATTTAATCATTATATAATCCACCATTAAATCACTTTAATCATACACCTTAAACAAAATTATTAGTCCCTAATTAAACCTCAATAGCTACCACCAATATGCACAAAACCGACACCTTATAAAAACTCAAATGTCAAAAATGCCCTTACCCTGGACAGGTGTCGATACGACGAAGAGTGTTTGTCTCTACACACAGTGGGCACCCCAGAATAAAAGGCGTTGACGTTTACACGAACACAGAAAGAAATAAATTAAAATAAAATAAAAAAAAGGACAAAATAGGAGGGTTTTTCTGTTTGGTTATATGGGGAGTCGGGGCCCTCTCGGCGGGCGAAACGGCGCAGGAAAACAACAAAAAGGAGACGACCGCGCGTGCGAGCTAAGGAACAAAAACCGACTCTTGACTCAGATCTTTGACGCTCCATCACAGCCTTTCATCTTCCTCATTTCTCTGTCAAATATTCTTTTTTGTGTGTAAGAGTCGTACCCTCTCCATCTTTCTCCTTTTCATCCTTTTTGTTTCGGCTTGTTCGGTCTATTTCAGAAGCCTACTTTAATTTTAATTTCTATATATGTAAATTTTCTCTGAGTTTATTTCATTTCCGCAAAAATTTCCATTCATTTATTTCAAAAATATTACATCTTCAATATAGTCTCTCTCATTACTCCCTTGGTTATTATCTGTTACGTACTCGGTTAACAAACAATGTCAGATTTGAAACAATCTCAAATAGTTGGACACGTACACTATTAATTCTAAGATCCAAGGCTCCGAGTATACCAACTGAACCAAATATGCACTGTTTGGACTAAATGCTCGAGGAGAGTGAGCTATTGCCAATGCATGCATTTCCCCTCTTTCACTTTCTCTCCAAGCAACATTCCAAACGGCGGCGTTAGTTCTTTTGTACATATTTTGATCTCTAGTTGTTTCTGCTCACTCGTGATCTATAGCTTACACTAAGATATTGTTTGTACAAATTATAAACAACAAATATGGATCGATCTGCCATGTGAATTTCGACCTGACATATTTAGCAAGTAAACCACTCAACATCAGCTCATTAATAATCGTTTTTAGATCCGGTCGTCCATGTGTTTTGAAGCCAAAATTTAGTACTGTTCACTTACACGAATATTATTCCTACTGTAGACAATTGCAATAACTACTCTGAGTCATCTTAGATAGATACTCTAGTTCTCTTTGTACATATTTGAGTTCTTCAAAACGTAAAATTTCATCAAACTCATTGTCGTCTCTCTTAAGACAAAGGAAATTAATTGGATAATATTGACATTAAAACATATAGTATTGAGCAAATAAGGTATTTAGAGTTTGATTTTTTATAAAAACAAATGAAATGACTTATAAAAAATGTAGTGATATTTAGTACTGAGTTCTATTTTCATGGAAATAATTAATTAGGTAGTTGAAAATTTAGAATTAGAAGGCAATTGACAGGAATCAAATTTGAACGTTCATAAAGTTTAACTTCCCCAAATTAAGTAGTAGTCCAGTAAACATATAAAATGAGCTCGCGTGGGAGACCTTTGTTTTTTATCTGAAAGAAATGAAAAGGAAAGAAAACAAAAAAAAAAACAAGAGAGTGTGTCCTTTTCTTCTTCTTTTTTTCCATATGATTTGGAGTCTTTTTAATCAAAACGTGGGGGTTTGGTTTCCGTGAAAGTTTCTTCATTTTGGCAATATTTTTGCTAGCAAAGCATGCAATGTTTGCTTGAAATTAGAAAAAAAAAAACATAACATGGGTTTAAAGAGAAGGAGATAAAAAGAGTGTTATAGGTCATGTCCAAACAAAACATCTGGAAATTTTAACTCTGCATTCAGCAATCCTTAGAAATTAGATGGACCTCGAGAGGAGTAGACTAGAGGACGGGCACTGTTATCAGTTTGCTGAGTTATTGGCTTTGAATTCCAGAGGGAGCAAATTGTGGTTTCAGTATCACTGAATTGGGCTCAATATTAGAGTTAGGTTCACAGGTCAAATCTTCTGCTAGTTCTTCTCAAGTGCAACAGTGATAAGATTCGATCATTTCATTGATTTCAATTATAACTTAATATTCTACAACAAAAAATAATACATATATAATTACACTTAACAAAAATATACTATTACCGGACTCCCTTTTTCTCAAGGAGAAGTTAGATGGCAACAAAATTTAAGCTCGCAATACAATAAAACACCACTGTTGCTCCCTTGACTTATACTGTGCTTTACTACACATCAACTACATTATTATTTCACGTCGTTTGTCCATTTCCCATCTTATTTTATTTGTTGTTAAAAAGAAAAATATTTTATTTCGTACGTCCCAATTTATTTATTTATTTATTTATTTTATCAAACCATTCGGTATATGTAAACAACCACTGTACTAATTTTAAAAAGTAAAACTCCTTCTATTGATACTTATTTAAAGTTCAAACTTAAAATTTTTGATTAAATGAAAAGAAATTAGTATTATCCTACAAAAATATTCAATGATTGAGATATTCTAATTTAATTTTTGTTGTCAATAATAAATTAAGTAGATCGTATAAAAAATAAAATTAATATTTTAAAAATACTGAACAAATATACTATATATTAACTATTCATGATAATTCTTTAAAGAAAGCACCACGTTTAAATTATAGCTGCAACAAAGTTAGCATTGCATATTGGCTTCTTATGGGGTCTTCGTCTTTTACATTTGGATGCACAGTAAGAATCTTCTGCTACGTGGAAAGACATGGTTGTCTTTTTTCTTTAATTTCATTATTGAAGAATCTAATTATAATTTCCACCAATACACATGGATTTCACTTACATCTTTCGGTGAATTTTGAGCCTGCGCCATCATATAACACTTGTATGGATGGCTTGATCGTTATTTACGCATATTAATTAAAGATTACATATAAATTTATCTTCTATTCGAGTGCTATATTAATGTATTTGAACCAACAGACTTATCGCTTAGTAATACTAATTAAGAAGTTATCTCTAGCAGGCTAATGTTAAAAATTGAGAATTTGATTCACACAGTAGAAACCAATTATGTATAAGGAAATTGAATTAGGACCAAAAATAGGTTTTTGTCATGATTGATCATAGATGAATTAAGATAAGCATGCATATATCATTATAATTATTCTTTCCAATGATAAAATCAATATCTTGACAAGGTCCATGGAATGTGATAGCATGCATAAATACAAGTAATAATCAAGAGGCCTACCCCAAACACGATAATTAGGCAAAAGGATAGCACCCAAACACGTTCGTTGTTGGTTGTTAGAGAGTGTTAATAGTACATCTTCTTCTTCTTTCTTTTTTTCTTTTTCTTGAATGAGTAATTGTTACATTTTTTTTCTTTCTTTTTGTTTTTGAATGAGTAATTGTTACATTAATATTTCGTTCATGTAGGGGGGAGAGGAAACATGGTGACCTTTTGAAATTATCAGTCGACTGCCGATGTATTCAGAATTTTATCCCATACGTTTTCCAAAGAAAATTTGCCTTTACGGTATTCGGGCAATGATACTTTAATTGATGCACACGACACGATTGCTGCTTTTTTTTAACAGTAAAAAAGGTTAAAGCATTTTCTTTTCCCTGAACAATGTCAAAATATAAGAGAATGAGTACTCCTCCATGATTATCCTTCTCCTTTCATGCTCACTAAATTATGCCTTCAATGGACCTTTACATGTGGCTTGGAGAAGGTTTAAGGCATCTATGTAAAATCTTTACAGGATGGAGATGCAAATGTGATCAATATCCTTTTGTAAAGATAAAAGAAAAAAAACACTATGGAAATTGTAAATAAAGCATAATCATCATGAGCAATAATAGGAAATTGATTAATTATAACACGAATTTCTGTCCTTTTTTTATTTAGCTAATTAATAGTAGGACGTTTGATCTCTTTCCAGGATAGCAAAAAGAAAAATGTTGTCCCAGTTATAATTAAGTAACAACTTTTAGCTCACCAATGTCTAGTATATATTGTTTAATCACAGTACTTTTATATGCAATTTATTGTAAATAATTAATCTAATAGGTAACATGTTAAACTTCAATTTTTTTTATATTTTTTCCTAATGTCTAGAAAAATTCATGAATATATTTATTATCCGTTAAAAATTTTGTAATTTTACTTATATATATATATAAATATATATATTGATAAGTCGATAGATTTATTCATCTAAACTGCAAAAAGTGGATGGAAAAACTTCTTATTAAGAATACTTATTTAAATCTTTGAGGATTATGATACGTAATAGTATGAAATCCTCTCTTAATTAAAAGTCTCACATTCGAACTCAATAAAAGCCAAATGATTAAGTAAAATAAAAAGATTTACTGACAAAAATGTTAACTTCATACAAAAACGTCGAGTTGATGAATTACATTTTAGCAAGGTGAAAAGGAACAAACATATGTATTTCCTTCGTTTTCCACTTACGTTTTTTTTTTTAAGAGAAAAGCCATTTGGTCAAAGTTATTGGAATAGTGCAATTAACCTTAATTAATGCAAAAAAGTCCACGTAATCATGGCTAAAACCACGTTGAACATTATCGAAAAAGACAAAAAAAAGGAGTGACCTATAAAATGCACCGTCATTCGGTACATCCACATAATACGGCCAATACCCGGTGGGCGACTTCACACTTGTGAGTAGCATCCACGTCACAGAAACGGTCGGATTATTGTCCGTCAGTTCGTGGCCTTTTTGTGGGTCCCTGTGACTTCTACTTCAGGTCAAAAACACACAACACTATGGTGTTGCCGGTATCTGACGTGGCAGCCTTTACATCGGATACCATGGCAATGGTGATTTTTTTACTTTATTATTATTTTTAAACAATTCCTAAACATAGGATGCTGTATGGTTTGGATCTTATCATTGGAATCTCAATTTCTTGCATCTATAAATATGTTGGACAATTTTTAAAATACAATTTGCAACGTGTACGTGTTTTTTAATGTTCGATTCATCCATGTTGATAATACAAACAAGACAAAAACTATAACCACTAAAAAACACTCTTAAGTTTACCCAAAAATGGTTTGCATCGAAACAAAAAAACAAACTCATGATTTACATTCACTTACCATTACATAATCTTGATAATGTATGTTTAAAGTTGTACTAGAACTGATTTCAAAAAAAAAAGTTGTACTAGAACTTGGATTTTATGCCACCTCGTCGAGTTTAACTTGAGGTTTGGTAGTGGATTTATCATCAATTAATTTGGATTAAAAAATGTCTACTTAATTAATTCACCACTCTCAATAGTAAATTTCAAAAGCTGACCTTTTTCAAGATAATTACATGTGGAAATGAATATATATAGACTTGCAAAAAATAAAAATAGGCAACAGCTAATGAATATATAGGAGGGACAACGTAGCTACAAACCAATATACTGATCCATAAAAAAAGTGGTTTAAACTCTAATGTTAGACTTTAATTATGGATGTCAAAGCTATGTATAGATGGGGTCTAATTAATCTACACATATCTAGGGTTCATCTTTTGTTTGCTTCATATTTATCCCAACATTTTGTTTTTAATAAACTGAATTTAGGTGATAAATAGTAGATTACTTAACCAAAATGTATAGAGGATAATTTGTTTAAAAAAAGTTAAAATATAATAATTATTTGATATATATATATATATATTAAATCAAAATATTAAAAACAAATTTGCAAGCTTTACAAATCCACTGTAGATACTAATTAACCAATGAGGTTTTGGTAAAATAATATTGATCTCTCTTCTCTTAAATATTAGAGATGGTCCTTTACAATACGAATTTAGATTAGTCAAATATTAGTAGAGTTAGCAGTTACTTTATTTGAAGAATTATAGATGCCAAAACGTTGTTACAATCTACGTATACCGAGCTAAGCTTAGAGATGAAAAAGCAGAAGATACATAGATAGGTTTTGTGTTGCTTCATTTTCCAATCACACATATTTCTCAATGTGTGTTTTTTATGGACATAAAACCAAAACCGAGAACACGGATACATATGAAGGTCAATTATTGTACTCAACTAGGTCGCTCTCATAGGAGACATTCAAATCTTTTTAGTAAGAAAAAGACACCTATAATATATATACTGTAGGCATTCTCTTCATCTAGTCATGAGGTGCTTCCATTTGGTAAATTAAATGGATATTTATTGTCAAAATAAAAAAAAAAGATATGGAAATGGGTTGATAGTTTCTCTTGTTGTGTCCAAATTTTATTATTCGATTGAACAAAATTGCATTGTTTTTGGTCCAAATTAGTGTGATTGACCATTTTCGATCATGGAGACAATAATTAGTCATGTCTCTGCATGTCCGTTTGGATTAATATCGGAATGTTCATCCATACTGCGTAAGATCTCTCTAGAGCCACCAACACCGTCATGAATCTTTCCGACCAATCTTAATTTAATTTTTTTTAGCTTCATGTTGTTCATCAAACCAATAAAATTGCTTAATTAGTTCAGCTAATTTAACAATATGTTTTTTGTACACGTACAATAACACAAAGGTAACGAAACAGCGTGGTAGTTTCTGTTAGATTAAATATACAGAGAAGTGTAATGAGGATTAGAGACAAATAACTCAATTATTGATCCTCACTTTGATTTTTTAAATTTGAATTATCCAAACTTGATCTTTCCTAATGATATGCCAATCAAAGTAGCATTCCACTAACTTGTTACTATTCCCATGCTCTATATAATATAATCACACATATATATCCACTCGCTAATTCAAACTTTTCACGTTCTCTTTCCTTTCGTTTCTTTTAGTGAATTATTAGAAATTTCATTTATCATCATTTATTGAATATATACTCCTATAAAATTACTCAATATAGAAACAATTATTTTAATCAGAACAAATTGACTTTCAAATTGAGAATGTTTAATGTTCTAATTAACACATATATATAATCAATATTGAACAAACTTTTCACGTTCTTTTTTCCTTGTAAGTCGTAATTGATAGTATTTTATAACTGAGTCACGGTAATGATCAACTGAGAGTCTAAGACATAAAAAGAAAATCCTTAAATGTTTTTTTTTTTTATTTTCAACTAAGTATGAATTTTTAGTCTCTAAAACACTCTGAAATGTCATGTTCTGTTATTTTTTTAAATGAGTTTTTAATTAATCAACCTGTCAAAGTATTTCACGAACAAATACAGATTGGGGTGTCACATTTTTTTCATTATATTAATTGGAGACACCATTATTTCTAATACAAAAATTCCTATAAAACGATAATATACAGTAGTTGTTTAATCTCTTAGAAATAACCAACAAAATTGTAATTTATTAATAATAAGTCAATTCATTGTGGAGAGATAATTGATTCGATCTCCAATGAAAATAAATAAAATAAAATAAAATAAAAACTCGTGCTAAGATTAAAGCACAAAGACAACAAGCTGGACACACCCTGCAAGCCAAACCCAACTCGTTGAGCCCCTTAATGTACAAGATTTAGTTGAAGTAGTAATTATGCTGTTTACCAATAAAATTTTGTAATATTTATTCCGTACGGACTGTTTTTGCTTATTACAAATACATTTTTGCAATATTTTGTCCGTACGCGCGTCACTTTTTAGATTCATCGACATGTATTTTTAGTTTGTTCGGACACAGTATTCTGTACGGGCATTTTATGTTGTTTATATGTATTTGTATATTGTTTATATATTATTTTTTGTTTATATATTATTTGAATGTTGTTATATATTGTTGATATTTTATTTATATGTGTTTTATATGTTCAAAACAAAAAATAACATACAATTTTAAAACAAGAAACAACATATAGATAACATATAAATAAATTTTAAAACAAAAAATAATATATAAATAAGAAACAATATATAAAATCCACATAAACAAATTTTAAATAAAAAACAACATATAAAAATTTTCAAATACGATTAAAAAATAAACAGATTTTAAACAAATTTTAAATAAATTTTCAACATATTTTAAAGGAAATCACCAAATTGTAATTTATGTAATTAAAATGTATTTATAAAATTTTGAATGCTAATGCCCGTAATTTTAATTTTTACTAAAATATTGAAAGTTGAGCTTGGAATTCGTAAAATTTTAATGTGGGCGTCTGAATCTGAAAATGACCTTTAATTGAATTCATCGTCTTAAATGGACCCACATCATGAGCTCTTTCGGTACCTCAACTAAGCCGGCTCTGAATGGTTCGAACCCACTAAGTTGGCGCTCTGAACTTTTAGTGGAAGGTCCAACTGTACTAGTCATATATAGCTGCTCTCTCAATCCAGGACCTCATAGTTGCATTTCTTGATGTGGTCGATTAACAGTGATTACGCACTTCTGATCATGTTAATCTGATTTCAAATCAGCAGTATAAAAGTCTGTTTATGTCAAAAAACCGAGGCCAGACTCTACGGAGTCAAAGTTTCGGTCTCTTAATGCTAAAAACGAATCTAATAACACTAGACTATGAGTTTATTGGTGCTTATTTTCCATTATTGGTACTCAATTTGAAACAACTTTGATAATGTTTTGTTAGGCATGAAGACACTCGAGCGAGAAATTGAATTTTAAACCTTTAAGGGTGAAAAAAGGCATGTTGCAACGTGGATCAGGAGCAGATTTATATGGTCTGGTTTGTGTTCCCCACCAAAATTAGTGTTTAATTGAAGTGGTTGTGGCATGATTAGTGTTGCTCCTTCGCATACATCTTTTTATTTTTGTCATATCCGCGACTAATCATCTTTTTTTTTTTCCTGGCACATCTAATCATCTTATAATGCTCCATCTTTATGCAATTGTAATTGGGACTAATTAAAAAAATAAAAAAAGGATGTTAGTTGTAGTGGTTAAACCAGTTGCTCTTTTTGGCTCACAAACCTGCTAAAGAAGCATGCCACCGAAAAAGTTTTGCACCACCAAGGAAACATCTTTTCATGGATTTTGTTTTTGTTGCAATGTTTATTGCCGATGATTGATGAATTAGTCTCCCTTTATTCCATTCTATAAGCTTCTAAACCATACTCTTTTTGAGGATACTAAATTCTAACGTCGGAGATGATTTTAGTACTATTAAACTATAACTTTGTCAGTATTTGTTTAATTAATAATTTAAACAAAATATATGCACTAAAAGATCATTTAATTTACAGCCTAATAATATTAGAGCTAAATTAATACTACTAAGGATTCAAAGATTTGACTATTTGTGAAAGTCATATATATAAAAAAAAAAACCAAAGATACTGCACAGAATTTTTAGCAAAATATGAAGTGATTAACATTCTTGGTGCTTGAAGAATTACTTGATCATCATATAACCTGGAGTTTCTACATAGCCGCACTTTGACATTATAATCTGAAAGAACAGATTGTAACTCCATTAAATTACTGCTATTTGAACATAAATAAAAGAGTCAGTCACTCTTATACTTCTCCATCAATCTTGTTAGACTATCTACATCTGAAGGAGGCGATGAATTAACACCTTTAATACCCATACGCGAACATAACTTGTACTGATCATTTAAAAGATAAAGGCGATAAGGACTGATTGAATATGTAATCAAGAACTCTTCTTTGATTCTTTTTTTTTTCTTGATAAGTGGCTGGAGATTTTTTTTTCTCCATAAATTGGCTCTGATTTGAGATCAAATCCGCAATCTCTTAACGTTGAAAGACATGTTGAAGATGACTTCAGTGCCATTAAGTGATTGACCTATTTGTTATCTTCTTTGATACTTTATATCATTGTTAAGGGTTTCTTCCCCAATAATGAACAGTTGAAAATTTTGTGTGAGATAGAAGCTAAGTGAGCTTGAACCACAAGTGTTGAAGCTATGACTTATGAGAAGTTAATCTAATTATGAAAGCGATTTGAAATACAAAATTTACATAATGGAGCACTTATCAAAATTCTATGCAATTGTTTAAACTGTGTTCAGTGTACTGTACGTAAAGTTTTTGACCATTTAAATATATCTCTGACAAGTCAACAAATGGAAATGGTCTATGAGGATTGACTTTTGCAGCCATCAGCATTCTGCAGAAAATGGTAAGCAGGTGAATAAGGAGACATGGAAGAGGATTGGATAGAGAAGAGGTGAGTATGATTCTCATATTTCAATCTGCAAAAAAAAAAAATTCGAAAGAATCATTAGTGCTCTAATTTAAAAAATTTAAAAATTGTGATTGCAAAGGAAGTTCATTTAAATTGTACAAAGCTCTTCTTCAAACTCAAGATCTTTGAATTATATGCTCAAGGCTCAAACTTTTTGTTAAGACAATAGAAATCTCTGCTACTTTGCATGTACCTAAGTCTTTGATATTGCCTCTGTTAAGTTTTCTGTTTTCTTAACAGAACCTTTGTCTATTCAGTGAATTATTGCTTTGCAATGACCCATAGTTAATTTGATATCATTAGCGACAAATTGCTATAATAGCTGCCGTAAGTTCTGATGAGAAGCATGAAGATTGCGTGCACTGTAACTCTCAGAAATCATCCAAGTGAGAGCAGAGCCTTGTTGCATTAATGCCGGCACCGCCACCAAAACTAATTAAGCAAACTGAAATCCGGCGTCATTGTTCTGTACCAAACACAGCTTTTTTAGTGGCTCGTACTTTCTTCTTTTGGACTGTTTTTTTTTTGGATTAATAGCACAACCATGAAGTAAAAATTTACGTTTAGATAAGATACTTTTTTTGATAAGCCATTTTATTTGCTTCCACCTGTATCGAATCGAAAACTCAAGCCTTTAACAGAGTAACCGAAAAAAAGTGAAAGAGATTACCAATAAGTTACATGGTAATTTAGAGAAGTACTTAAAATTAATGGATTGAAGAATGGGGGGATACAACAGCAGTCATATAGGGAGCTGCAATGTTCTTATACAGAACTGCACAATAATCTCCAAAATATTCCTCACGTCTATTTTATGCCAAAAGCAAAAACTAAATGAATAAATTAAGCCTTTCTAATGCATTCCCTTTTTTTTTGAGCAATCACCAAAAATATGACAAAAGAAAAAAGAAAAACAAATACAAGAATGAACACTGGTGACAACAAAAGGGCAGAAACGAAATACATTTAGTTACAAACCTGTTTATGGGGTATTTTTCCCTCCTAAATCAGCTAAAAACTCCATGAAGTTGCTAATATAACAAACAAGGATCATACAATACACCAAACAGGAAAAAAAAAACCATATATAAATATTCAGGTCAACTTAGATATATCACACAGACCTAATCATCAGTTATCGGCTTCAAAGCTATATCAATGCAAGGATTCTGCATTCTTACTCAGCTCCTCCAGCTTCTTTAGCCTCATCTTCTCACTTTCACTCACCAGCTGTAACAAGTTTGAAAGACTCATCAATATTGAGAAACAAAAATGGAAATCAGAGAATGCAACTGAAATTGTTTGAACATCGACGAAAAATGCAAAAGATGAACCTACCTCCATCAATTTTGTTATCAGCTGCACCTTCTCCTTGTTCTTTTCATTGAAAACTTCAAGCGCTTCCTTGTATTCCTTCTCCTGTTACAGCACATACAAACTCAGTGGTACCTCTTATGTTTGTCATATTTTATCAGTACAAGTTCAAGTCTTTTATGCAGGTATAGGATTAATGGCGTGTTTAAGCCCTTTTAATTACCTTCTTTTGCACTGTATGCCCCAGGGGCTTTAATTCTTTGTTGACTGTATCAATTCTCTTTCGGACCAGAGAAACTTCCTTCCTCATAGGATCTGACAGGGCTTCAAGCTCCTGATGAATTCATCAATTGAATTTAAATGTAAGAAATCATTAGCCCATAATAAATTGCAGTTTTTGGGTTTTAAGACCACAAATCTCACATATTTACAACCGTTACACAGTTGAAGCCACCAGAATTAGGGCCAAAAAATCTGTGGGTCAATTGCTGAAAAGTACACAGCTTATGAGCTTGGAAGGCAAGACTTCAATCCATGTAAGAAAATACCAAATGAACCAAAATATCAACAAGGAGTCTTGATTTTCCATAAAAACACTTAAATCCATCATCTTTTTCCTGTCTAACGTTTAAAAATGGGTCCTCTTTCTCTCTCTCTCTCTCTTTTTAGTAAGGCTTTTTTCCACAAAAAGAAAATTTTTAAACTTGAACAATTCAAAACTCCTAGTTCAAGAGGCTCTCATCTTGAAAATTCATGTCCAAGTTATATATATTCAGATCATGTTCTGTTCACCATGAAAGCCGACATCAGACGAAATTTCAACACAGGAAAATTGATGAGCAAAAAAGGAGTAAACTTTCCTACTCAGAAATTCCAAACACAACAAAAAATCCCATCGAACTTGGCCTTAGCAAGGTCTAAAACTATGAAATCTATGTTCTTGCTCACAAAACCAGTTACATAAAGCATAAAAGATGAAAACTTCGTGGAAATTAAAAGAGAAAAAAAATACCTCACGAATCATGGCCAGACGTTTGGTCTCTTCCTCAACACGACCCAACTGAAGCTGAACCTTCTCTCTAACCTCCATCCTCTTCTTCTCAATTTCTTCTTCTTTGGCTCTGAAAGTGGAAAGAGCAGACTTTGACATTTCCTCATCTTCTTTAGACATTTGACTGCTAAAGCTAAGACTTCCCGAGTTCTGTACCATTAACTGGTTCTGTTGTGGTAGTTGTTGCTCTATTGTCTGCATCCTCTTCTTCTTCACAAAACGCCTTAACTTATTCTCTTCAATTCTCTCTCTCTCTTGAGTTTCTTGTTTCTCTCTCTATTTGATGTGTACGTTGCTTTTGCTTTGAAGGAATGATGGGCTGGTCTTTCTTTTCTCTCTCTTGCTGTGGCAAGTTCTTATAAACAAGGCAGGCCTGTGTTGGCTTTACAAAAAGTTTATAAAAGTACCAAGCCAGCTTAGCTTGCTCTTTTTATTTTTATTAATTTATGAACAAAAATTAATATATAATAAAAAGATAAGGTGAAAATAGGAGAAAGTAAAGGCACAAAAATGTGGAAAAAGAAATAATATGAAAAATTAGAATCAAATGTGACCCTGAAAATTTGAAACCTGTCTCTCACAATTAGACTCGTTAGCCTACATCAAGTGAAAAAAATGGCTTCTAACCAGTTCAAAAGAGAAAGAGATGGCTTTAAAATTTCAAATTTACCACTGAAGCTTATAATTTGTATTTTGTGAATAAATACCAGTAATTCACTGTACTCAACTCATTAAGGGTATCTATCTTTACTTTTTTGTTTTTTTCTTTTTCTTGCTTGTGTTTGCTTCTATTGTGACAAATGGAGTTCATGTGAAAACCAAAATGACCTGTCTTGACAACAATGCTTAAGTTTGGTGGAATGGACAATTTCCAACTAACATCTGTTTAGTTGCTTCATGCACATGCTGTTTACCGACGCGCTCGCGCACACATATATATATATATATATATATATTGGTTGTGAAATTTTGCCTTCAATTTTGTTTTCTTGTTTGTAATGAACTCTATTAATTTCTTGTTTGCAATTTATTATTCCCTAATAAGCAACAATTTTTGTTCAGAAAACAAGAACAAGAATTGTTCTTGTTTTAAATATGATAGAACAATCTGCTTAAAAAGTCTTTGTCTATATGGTAATTATGATTTTGGTTGGTTTTCTTCATTTGTGTCAACATTAATTTTTCACGGTCGACTTAATTAAAAAAATTCATTCCTATTTTTTATTAGTATAATAATATAAATAGACAAATCATGTCATTTTCACGCTCGTCCTATCATTGTCAATGTCAACTATTATTTTTGGTAGTTACTAGTTGAAGGTTCGGGCGATGTCGCCAGTGCTTGAGTATTTTTTTATTTTTAAAAAGATTATTGAAAATTATTAAATTTATAAATCTTATAATGTACTAAAACGTTAAGTCCATTTTACTTTCTTTATTAATTTAAGATTATTTGTTATATCTAGGAATGATGTAGATTTATACCTTTGACAACTTTAAATGAAATACAACTATGTCAGCTAATATATATATATATATATAAAACCTATCTCCTCGTTAATGAGAATATATTGAATACATTAATAATAAGATCATTCTGTATTTGATAGCAAATTTTCAGAAATTTTATTTGAAAAAATTGGCATTCACAAAATAAAAGTCATATATTGAACTTAAAACCTCCTATAATTAGTAATAAAGAGAGCAAATGTCAAATTCAATTGCCTAAAAATAATTAATTTATTTTAAAAAAACTTTTGGGATTAATAAAAAAATTGGTTGCATCTAAAGAATTATTTTTCTCTCAATCTTGTCTCCCATATTCAATTGGATTAATATTTTAATTAATATTTTTTTACTTGTTATTATTTTATATTTAAAATTTTAATTTTTTTACTAAGAAAAAGGTTTTGACTAAGGAAAATTTGTCAATGTTTAATAATTATTTTTTATTTTTTATTCTTTTATATTTAATTTTTTTCTAAGAAAAAGGTTTTGACTAAAAAAAAATTGTCAACGTCTACATCCTCAAAAAAATTTCAAGTTTTTTTAAATTTTAATAGGAACTTCCATCCACAAATCTTAAAATATATGCTAAAAAATTATATTCCAAACTTAATAGCATGTGAATTTAGAGAAAACATTGTCACAAAAGCTATTCTAGAAGTAACCAATGCGCAAGGATTTAAATAATATGATCATGTCAACCTTCCATCCACCTAATTTCAAGTAATCCTCTTAAACATGTTCAAAAGGGACCAAAAAATGAGCTAAATAAATAAAAAATTCAACTTTGCAATTTTACTTTAATGGTACTATATCTTGACATTATTTTCCTTAATAACATATTATTCTTAAATTAATTTAAACATTAGAGAAAGTTTTTAGTTTAAGTGAGATTGTTTTCTTCTTGAGATATAATAAATGACTAATACGGCCTAATATTCAATTGCATCGTTAAAAATGTAAAAAAAAATATAAGAAAAAAGATATAGTTAATTACCATCTACATCAAAACATAGAGAAAATACATGACTAACAGGTTTAACTAAAAAGGTTTTTATTTTTTTAACTTGAAATGTTGAAGTTTGAGTTACTTTTATCTAAAAAG
>CAODLS011021930.1:0-24666 GCA_948243855.1 Flueggea neowawraea
CCATGTTCATCACTTACTCGAGTGAGCCATCTACTTACTCGAGTAAAACCCTACCCAGATCATACCCAACTTGACAAAACCTCGATTTCACCGATGAAAATCAATACCTAACACCAACATTGACTTGAATCAAGCCCTTAAACTCAAATCTAGAGTCAAAATCATCAACACAACTCAAAAACACACTAAATCAACCCAAAACGAATGAGTTTGAAACCCATTCACAAACATGTTCGATTTATGTAAATCCAAGCCTATATTATGTGTTAATGGACTCCTAAAGTCCTGAAATCACAACCCTTAACACACATTCTAACAAAAAAACCTACATTCGAACCTAGGAGCATTCATTCAAACCCTAAAATGCACATTCATGTAAAATGATGGAAATGAAAGAATGAGAGGTAGAGAGACACAATATTACCTCAAGAGATGTCTAGAAAGGAATGAGATTCAACCAAAATGGCTTTTAGATGAAATGAGAGTGTTTTGAGTGAAGGGATACAGAATGAGACTGAAGAAATCGGGTAGGGGTATATATAGACCCCTGCCCGAAACGACACCGTTTCACGCACTGGGTGCACATCTCACTCGAGTGACATGCCATCTCACTCGAGTAACACACCCCTCACTCGAGTAATACAAATGATTACTCGAGTAACACGTTCCTAGGTGTTCATCATGTTCATCCCGAAACAAGGCTTATTCGAGTAACCAAATGGTTCACTCGAGTAATACATGCCCTATCTCACTCAAGTAAACGAGTAAGACTTGATCGCTTACTCAAGTAACCCAAGGTTCATATCACTCGAGTAACACGCATTTGATTACTCGAGTAACAAAGCTCAACATCATAAGTCACCCACTCGACACTCCAATCGATCGAGATTGACTCGGGACGAAACTGGAAGCTATAGAGAGTTGTATCAGAATCTGACGGGGTATTACATACTCCCCCCTCAAAAGAAATTTATCCTCGAATTTCTAAACAGCCAAACCCTCTCAAAGTCTACCCTAAAGGTCTACCAAAACCTAACTCACTCAAAATCGGGTATGCAAAAATGATGCCAGAGTATGTAGAGACAGATGCAAAGACTGATGCAAGTACAAAATTTCTATGCATGAACAAAGATAGAACAAAATACACACACAGACAGAAGGATACCAACCTAATGGTCTGTAGAATTAAACAGCTACAGATATCTAAGCAATATCTCATCCTCGGCCTCCCAAGTGGACTCCTCAACTGAATGGTACCTCCAAATCACTTTTACTGAAGTTATCTCCTTATTCTAAAGTCTTTTAACCTGACGATCAACAATCCTCAACGGAACCTCGTTATATGACAGATCAGGCTTAACCTCGACCGACTGTGATGCCAGAACATGAGACGGATCTGAAATATACTTCCTCAGAATTGAGATATGGAACACTGGATGAACAGAAGCGAACTGAGTCGGTAATGTCAACTCATATGCCACGGCTCCAACACGGCCTATGATCTCAAAAGGACCAATGTATCTCAGGTTCAACTTGCCCTTCTTTCCAAATCTCATCACGCCCTTCATCGGTGATACTTTGAGAAATACATGGTCTCCAACTGCAAACTCCAGATGTTTACGCTTCGAATCAGCGTAACTCTTCTGACGACTATGAGCAATCTGAATCCTCTACTAGATCAGTCTGACTTTCTTAGTAGCCTTTAAAATAAGATCTGGCCCCCATAGCTCTCTCTCTGTAGCATCGACCCAACATAGCAGAGATCTACACTTTCTGCCATACAACGCCTCGTATGGTGGCATCTCGATACTCGAATAGTACGAGTTGTTGTACGCAAACTCTACTAGAGGCAAATAGGAATCCCAACTTCCAGCAAAATCTACAGCACATGCACTCAATATATCCTCTAAGGTCTTAATCGTGCGCTCGGACTGACCATCAATCTGCGGATGGAAAGCTGTACTGAAATCCAATCGAGTACCCAACTCCTCCTGCAGCTTACGCCAAAACTGCAATATGAACTGAGGTCCTCTATTCGACACTATAGAGACCGGTACACCATACAATCCTATTAATATATAAATTCGCCAAGTGTGTCGCCCCATATGTCGTCTTGACAGGGAGAAAATGTGCTGACTTAGTCAAACAGTCAACAATCACCCAAATGGAGTCATACCTAGCATACGTTCTCAGTAGCCCTACTACAAAATCCATCGTGATGTGATCCCATTTCCACTCTGGAAGTGGCATCTGCTGCAACAATCCAAAAGGTCGTTGGTGCTCAAACTTAAACTGTTGACAGGTCAAACACCGGTTGACAAACTCACTGATGTCCTTCTTCATCCCTGGCCACCAATAGGATTCTCGAAGATCCTAATACATCTTAATGTATCCTGGGTATACAGAATATGTAGAACTATGACCCTCAATCATATCTCCTCGCGTAGCCCATCTGAAGATGGTATGCACAATCTCAGTCCAAACCAAAGGACTTCAGAGTTATCAATGCTAAATCCCAGCACCTCAGAAGATTTAACCTTCTACATCAAACTCAAAATCTCAATATCCTCCTTCTGAGCCTCCCTAATACGATCCAATAGAACAGGCATCGCCTCAATGTGACCAAGCAACACCCTTGAGTCGTCAAACTATAACTCAATTCTGGACTCTATCAGATGCTGCCACTTAGACACTGCAGGTTATCTCTCAACAGAGATATGAGCTAAGCTACCCACTGACTTCCTACTCAGAGCATTAGCAACAACATTAGTTTTTCCAGGATGATATGATATGGTACAATCATAATCCTTCAGCAACTCCAGCCAATGTCTCTGCCTCAGATTCAGGTCTCGTTGCCCGAAGATATACTTCAAACTCTTATGATATGTGAAGATCTCAAAAGTCTCTCCGTACAGATAATGCCTTTAGATCTTGAGTGTAAACACCATTGCTGCTAACTACAGATCATGCATCGGGTAGTTTTGTTTGTGCCTCTTAAGTTGTCTCGATGCATAGGTGATCACTTTGCCATGTTGCATCAGCACACAACCTAGGCCAACTCTCGATTCATTGTAATACACCGCAAAGCCTCCAAAACCCAATGGTAACACCAACATTGGTGCACTAGTCAAACACTTCTTCAGCTTATGGAAACTATCCTCACATCTATCAGACCAGATAAATTTGACTCTCTTTTGCATCAACCGAGTCATATGAGTTACAATCCTCGAGAAATCTTGGATAAACCTCCTGTAGTACCCGGCCAAGCCAAAAAAACTCTGAATCTCTGTAGTGGTCTTAGGCCTATTCCAATGGAGTACAACATCTACTTTCTTGGGATCCACCAAAATACCCTCTCTCGACACCACGTGTCCGAGAAACGGTACCCGCTCGAGCCAAAACTAACACTTCGAGAACTTAGCGTATAGTTAATGTTCTCGCAAAGTCTACAACACTTACCTCAAATGGTCCTCGTGCTCCTCCCTACTTATCGAGTAGATCAATGTGTCATCAATGAAGACAATGACAAAATGATCTAGGTACGGTCTGAACACCCTGTTAATCAAAGTCATAAATGCTTTGGGAGCATTCTTCAAACCGAATGACATCACTAAAATTCATAGTGGTCATATCTAGTTCGAAATGTCGTATTAGGAATGCCCTCACCTCGAATCCTCAACTGGTGATATCCCAACCTCAAGTCGATCTTAGAGAACCACTGTACACCCTGCAACTGGTCAAATAGATCCTCTATCCTCAAAAGTGGATATCGGTTCTTCACTGTCACCTTGTTCAACTGACGGTAGTCGATGCACATGTGAAAACTCCCATCCTTCTTCTTCACAAACAAGACCGGTGTACCCTAAGGTGAAATGCTCGGTCAAACAAACCCCTTGTCCAACAACTCCCTCAGCTGAGTCTCTAACTCCTTCAACTCTGCTGATGCCATCTGATACGATGTGATCGATATCATATTGGTACCAGGTTGTAACTCTATGGAAAACTCAATCTCTTGCTCAGACGGAAGTCCTCGTAACTCCTCCAAAAATACATCAAAAAACTCTTGAATCACCGGTACATCTCCCACTCTCAACTTTGACTCCTCAGGTTCAGTGAGCACAAAAGCTAAGTATGCCTCACAACCTCGATGGATCATCTTCCCAAATCTAACTGTTGATACATAACTCCACACAACACTGTCTCGCTCACCCTGGTAGCAAAACTCAGCTTGACCAGGCGGTAAAAAACACACTCTCTTGGCAAAGCAATCTAATGTAGCATGTCAATCCATACCCAAGATGACATCAAACTCCTCTACATCCAGTAGGATGAGGTCGACTACTAGATCATGCCCATCAAAAGAGATCACACACTCCCGAACCCCAAAATTCGTCATCATATTACTACCCAAATGTGATGATACCTCTAACAACTTATCTAATGGACGCAGTACTAACCCAGCACACTCAAAAAAATAAGGAGTAATGAATGAATTATATGCACCCATGTCAAACAATACATATGTTGAAGTACCAAAAATAGAGAGCGTACTAGTAACTGCAATATTGGAGGTTCGCGCCTCCTGACGAGTGAGATGATAAACTCTGGCCTGCCCTCCTGCAGGAGCACTACTCTGAGCTTCATGTCCATGGCCACTACTCTGACCAGACTGAAAGTGACTCCAAGAACCTCTACCGGTTCCCCTACCAGCACTGGTACTAACTGTACCTGAACCTCCTATCGTAGACTAACCAGCTTGTGTCCCTGCACCAAGCTTCACTAGACACTTTGTTATCTTATGCCTCGGCTGCCTACAGTAAAAATAATTCTCATTTCCATGTTACATACCCTAGGATGCCTCTTCTTGCAGATCACACACTGCGAAATCAAGCTCCTTGAGCTTTATCCTCCACTTTGCCCAGCTGGCTACACTACATTGAGACTCTGAGTGATCTGATTAGGCCCCTTACCTCCAAATGAATGTCGGTGCCTCTGGCCCGACTGAGCTCCCTGACTCTGACGTTAATGGCCTCCAAAAGTACCCTCAGTCTTCACCCTCTTGGGCTCTTTCGGGTGTCTCCCGTCTATATACTCCATCCCTCTTGTAGCATCTAGAATCTTCCTGATGGTATATAGCTCCCTGGTCACCACTATCATACCAATAGTGGGATGCAACCCCTCTAGAAACTTCTTAGCTAAGGCCTCTACTCCCTGACTCGCTGGAGGTGCATATCTACTCAATTCCTTAAACTTCTCCTCATACTCTGTCACCAAAATACCAGTCCCCTGATGAAAATCACTGAACTAATTCGCCTTTCTATTCCAAATACTACGAGGAAGGACAGACGAAATGAGATCCTCCTTGAATCGAGCCTAACTGAATCCCTCTCGAGCCTCAAAGCTCCTCCACCATCTTGTTGCCCTACCAGTCAGAAGAAATACAGTGAGTCTGACCTAGCTGGCATCATAAAAAATGCCTCTAGCCTCAAAATAATGCTCCACCTCAAGGAAGAAGTCATACGGATCCTCTCCCATCCCACCTGAAAATCTGGGTGGCTTGATCTTTATGAATCTATCCAACAGATACTGCTCTCTGCCCCATGGTGCAACCACCGGAGCAACTACTGTAACCTCCTCCAACTGAGGCTGCTGAATAGGTGGCACCTCAGGCTGAACTGGTACTGCTACTATTGGTTAAACTAGCTGCCTCCAACCACCTGACCTGGCTGAACCCTCTCCAAACGGTCTAAAACTCGAGTCATCTATTGAACCATCTCCAGTTGAGCGATAATAAGCTGTTAAAGCTGGAGCTGTTATTGAGGTGCTGGCGCTATAACCTCTGACGTGCTGTGTGAATCATGCGGATCCACTGCTGACTAAGTTGCGGCCTCATTAGGCACACGCCTAGGTTGACCATGACCACAATGATCCATCGCTACAGATAATAGATAGACAGATACGTATACAGATGTATGAATGCAATGATTGCCACAGTACCATACTAGAGATCAAGGGATATACAGAGGAAAATCAACTAACTCGATCAAAGATACCTATGTTCCATACCGACCCAGACAATACAAAACCTAACTCTCTGATATCACCTTTGTCATGACCCGAGTTGGGCTGATGACCGGCGTACAAGGTGAACTGTTCGTGAAAGCCCAGCTCATCTCGCACAAGCCTCGGAGATACAGATATTCTACCCAAACAATCGTTTATCAAAATATTTATTTAATAAAATACGATATACAAAAAATAGTATAAATATAATACTATCGAAATAAATATGAAACCATCATAATACATTCAAAATCCAAAATACAAAAGTATAGCCCAATATCCCCACAGAAATTCGATATGGAACTCTAACTACAAAATACAAAAGTAGAGCCCGAACAAGGGCACTCACTGAATAGCAAAGAATGCCTCACTGGTGACGAGGTGCTGAATAGATGCTGAGTGTCAAAATATCTGCCATACATACAAAGAAGATAGACAAAAATAAAATGGGGGTCAGGACCCAGTAAGGAAATAGCACTCCAGATTGCCTCATGCGTACCTCACACAGACAGTATTAAAAACCATTCAAAAGATACCACACACGCATATACCGATATATCATATATACACACTATGTATGTAATAGCTTTCAGAAAATATTTTACCAAAACGTTCACATACAGAGCAGACATCATGCATTCAAACAATATCAGAGTATATATATATATATATATATAATAGAGTCATAATATGAGACTATAATAGAGTGTACAGAATAGTATTGTGGACTCAACCACTAGACAGAACAGAGCATTTATCTGGCTGGATACACGGCTACCACTTTACCCCGGCAACTAGGGTCTTTACAGAGCATTGATATATCAAAGGTTACGTACCCCATAACTAGGTCTTCCAGATCAGAATATATTTTTACCATAATATAATAGACAATCATGCATAACATATTTCATATTTTCAGAAAACATATATATTCCAATATATATATTTACAGAGTAAAAAGCGTTGGTTATTACAAACCACATAAGTCCGATTAATAATTAGCCAAATAATTATTAGTCTAATTTCATGTCATATCCCGACACATCAAAAACTATATAAGTAGGAAGACACAGTCTATGTATCTGAAGCTGCCATTTCACTCACTTGGAATTCGAAGCAAAGGATCCATTCAGACACCACTGGTAGGTGGCTGGTCGTGCTAGCAGGAACAGGAAGCTGGAACAGATACATCCATAACAGATATCATAAAATGATGTTGGTACTGTGGCAGTACCGGATGAATGATATGCATATGCAGATGCAGACTTTCAAAGATGCTGAAACTCTAATCCGAATGATAAACCATCATTCGCAACCCAAAATTCAAAGCTCACGTAAAATTACAGTTTGGTCCTGACCAACATAAAATTACGATCAAGTTCTTGAGGCTCGACTAAGTTCTAAAAAGCCCTCAAAGTACTCTGGAACTGTTAACTAGTCCTCGAGGTAGTTAGAATTCCCAAAATAAATCCCCAACACTAAGAGGTACAAAGATGTGCAAAATTACACATTTGGTCCCTCATAACAAAGCCTCACTCGAATAACCTAGAGGGCTTACTCGAGTGACACCCACAACAGATTACTCGAGAAAGCCAGATTCGTTTACTTGAGTAACCCGTGTTCATCATTTACTCGAGTGAGCCATCTGCTTACTCGAGTAAGACTCTGTCCATACATATCCAACTTGATAAAACCTCAATTTCACCAATGGAAATCAATACCTAACACCCACATTGACTCTACTCAATCCCCTGAACTAAAATCTAGAGTAAAAATCATCAAAACAACTCAAAAAAACACTAAATCGACCCAAAACGAATGAGTTTGAAACCCATTCACAAACATGTTTGATTTATGTAAATCCAAGCCTACATTATGTGTTAATAGACTCATAAAGTCCCGAAATCATAACCCTTAACACCCATTCTAACAGAAACAACCTACATCATAACTTAGGAGCATTCATTCAAACCCTAAAATTCACATTCATGCAAAATGATGGAAAATGAAAGAATGAGAGGTAGAGAGACACAATCTTACCTCAAGAGATGTCTAGGAAGGAATGAGATTCAACTGGAATGGCTTCTGGATGAAATGGGAGTGTTTTGAGTGAAGGGAGACGGAATGAGACGAAAGAAATTGGGTGTGAGTATATATAGACCCCTGCCCAAAATGACATCGTTTCACGCACTGGGTGCACATCTCACTCGAGTGACAGGCCATCTCACTCGAGTGGCACACCCTTCACTCGAGTAATACAAATGGTTACTCAAGTGAAGGGTGTGTCACTCGAGTAACACGTTCTCAAATGTTCATTATATTCATCCTGAAACAAGGCTTACTCGAGTAACCAAATGGTTCACTCGAGTAATAGATGCCCTATGTCACTCGATTAAGACTTAACCACTTACTCGAGTAACCCCAGGTCCATATCACTCGAGTAACACATATTTGATTACTTAAGTAACATAAATCAACATCATGTCACCCACTCCACACTCCAATCGATCGAGATCAACTCGTGGCAAAACCAAAAGCTATAAAGAGTTGTATCAGAATCCGACAGGGTATAACATATCAAGTCTGAGCTCATAAGGTAGTATCGTGCTATAATATTTTGCCAATTCTGACAAAATCTTTTGTAGTTTTTCGTTCAATCTTAATTTGTTCTGTTCAATTTTGATCTGATCCATTGGTGTTCAGAGATGTTGATTAGAGGTTGGTGGTGTTTGGGCAATTCAATGTTGTTTGAGCAGGTACTTGGTTATTCGAGTACGAATGGGTGTTATTCGAGTGAACGTGGGTGAAGATGTTGTTTTGAGCCTTTGGATGTGAGTTTACTCAAGTAACTCTCGTGTTACTCGAGTAATGTTAGGTTGGATCACGCGAGCAATGGGTTGTATCACTCGAGTGAGATTATGTTCCATCATTTTTCTGGAAATGAGACTTACTCGATTAACTTTTAGAGTTACTCGAGTAAGCAAGACCAAAATTCTTTCTGGAGCAAGACTTACTCGAGTAACTTTTTGAGTTGCTCGAGTAAGTGCTGAGAAAAGGCTGATACTTAGTTAAATGACGTAGTTTTGGCCAAGGGTTCTATATATACCCTACCTGACTATCTCGACCCTCTGACCTCATTTCTTCCTCTCTCTCATTCAAATCTGTGCACAACGCATTCCTGGAGCTTCCCATTTCCCCTATTTCGTTCCTAGAGGTAAGATTACATCTCTAATCTGTTCATTTCATCCATTTCATACTTTAAATTCAGATTTTGGGTTTTAGGCCAAATTTCAAAATGGGTCTCAGATTTTGAGTGATTCTATTGAAATGGGTTGTATTGGATTATGATTGTTTGAGGTTAGATAAACATGAATATAGCTTGGAATCATGAGATTTGATGAGTTCTTGAAATGGGTTAGGTCAAATTCGGATTTGGTCTAATATTTGAATATTTTGAGTTGTTTTTAGAAACCAATTATAGATTTGAGTTTCTAAGGTTGAATAGGACCAATGATGTGATTAGATTCAATTTCTATCGGTTGAATCGGATTTAAGGACTATTTGTGTAATTTGTCATTTAGAGGACCAAATGTGATATTTTACATTTTGGGATTAGAATTGAGTTTTAAATTATTTGGAGGCTAATTTAGATATTTTGAGATTCTATGAGGATTAATATGTTATTTTGAAGAGATGGGACCAAAATATTAAATTGGGATATGGTTCATAATTTTCCAAAGTTCGGGGATCAAAGTGTAATTTTACACCAAGGTGTAATATCGGATAAATTATGCTAGGCCTTGGTCTGAAAAAGGGTTTTGAGCTTTTTCCAAGCGTTTGGGTTTGCATATGCATTTGCACGTATTTTGGTACCGCCACAATACCATGTGTTGATTTGTTTCTAAAATGTCTATTCCAGCTTTGTTTGGTTTCTGAGGAAACTCATCATTCATTGATGGACCGTGCTCTAAATTAATTGGTCGATGTCCATGTGAGTGTATAACAGCTTTAGACACATAAGATGTGAGGATTAATATATATATATATATATATAAATATTATTTTTGATGTGTCTGGACATGACATGTAATCTGAAATAATTAAAAGATAGAAAATCCTAAAAACTTGATCTAGATGAAAGTCTGTGTTGTGGAAAACAAATTTCCTCTGGTAATTTTGATAGTTTTTGAAAATAAATATTATTTTTAATATTTATTATAATTTTGGGTAATGAACTTTCTGGTATGAATTTCAAAGTATTCTCCGTAGAAAATGTTCTTACTATATTTAAGAATATTTTTTAAAATAAATATTTTATTCTGAAATAAGTGAAGTTTCTATGCTACATATTTGTTTTTGAAATTAAAAGTATTTTGGGATAAATACTTTGTCTGAACGTTTGGTATATGTTGGTGAATAAATTGGTCAGTTATGTATGCTGAATGTTTGAATATTTTCAAATAAATATTTCCATATGTTTTTTTGATAAAAAAATATTTTGATTTGGTACACATAGCTACGAGGTAGCGTAGCCTTTGCTACACCGATGATGTATCATTTGCCTAAGTGGCTAATACTATGTACCTAAATGGCATATACTTGCTTTAGTGGCTATATCATGGTTCCTAAGTGGCTAATTTTCGCCTAAGTGGCTATTACAGAGTCTGGTTGACTCTACGTATGTGATTTCAGGTCCCTCTCTGAAAACATTTTGGTACTCCTCTCTGAAAATGTTTTGGTACTTCTCTTTGAAAATATCTTTAGGAAATAAATGTGATTTCAGTAAATATTTTGAAAGAAAATAGTTTGGCTATTATTGAGTCCGTAATACTCCTTTTATCTAATCTAGTCTTGTTAAAGCTTTTTAATATTTTCAGAAAATAAATATGTTCTTGGTAAATAATTTTGAATGGAAATATGTTGGATATTTTGAACTTGGAAAATTAAATATTTTATTTAATTTATTCCTTAGCTGATCTGGGTGACTGTTTGTTGACTACATTGTTGTGAAGGATTTCGAAATGGTTTTCGGAAATAATATTACTTTGCATATAGTGTGTATGCGTATATATAATTATATCTGCATGAGGTATTTTTGAAAGGTTTTTAAAACGGTTTTTGTGAGGCCTGCAACCGTTCTGGAGTGTTATCCCTTACTGGGTTCTTACTCCATTTGTCACGACCTAAAATCGGGTCGAGACCGACGTACAAGTTGAATTGTCTATAGGAGTCGAGCTCGGCGTACAAGTTGAATCGTCTATAGGAGTCGAGCTCGTCTCACACAAGCCTCAAAGATCAGAACATATTATCCAAAATATTTAATTATTTTATGAAAACGTTTAACAAAAACATTTATCGTTTAAAACATAAGTAGTAAGATAAATACCATAAATCGAATAATTAATAAATCCAAAAATATATTGTGAGTATAAAATATCAAATACAAATGGCAAAATCTGTAACCCAACAGCATCCCAGTGTAGAGTTCTATCAATACAAAAGGAGAGCCAGGACAAAAAATGCATCACTAACCAAAAGACGCCTCACTAGCTATCAAGATGTGGAACGATTGCCGAAGCCAAAATATGTGCACCTGAGATATAGGGACCAAAGTAGACAAAGAAATAAATAGGGTTAGGGCCCAAAGAGGAATAAAAGCCCAGATCGCCTCATATGTGCCTCACAAAGACTGTTTTGAAAATAGTTCAAAACTACCACAATGCAATATAGTATGATAAATATATAAGTACATATATATACACGCTAATACATAGTAGCATTCAAAATCAGTTTTCAAAACGTTCGCAAACAAAGCAAACAACAGGCACAAAAACTTGTCAAATCAGTTTCAGAGTCAAAACACATATCATACATATGGGACCATATCAAAGGTGTGCATCTGGTACTAAACAAAGGTGATGTGGACTCTGCCACTGATCACTAGCAAATCACGTGTTGAATCATAACACATGGCTACCGACATCACTGGTAGTTGGAATTTCTCAAAGCATTGGTATACCAAAGGCTACTACTAACCGTAGCACGGGTGCCCCATATTAGAAAACAAAACCAAGTTATACTATCGCATAGTATAAAAGCATAAGCATGCAAAGCAACATCAAAACAGAAAGCAAATATATAATACATATATATCATTTTCAAAACAAAGCACTGATTATTAAACACAAAATCGGTTTATTAGTTAAGGCAATCATCAGATTAGTCCAAATTCAAATATCATGTTCAGTATATCAAAAAACATAATAGAAGTTTTGAGACACAACCTATGTGTCTGAAGCTGCTATTCAATCACCTGGAAATCAAAGTGCAAAATGTCAGTCAAGCCCTACTCGTCGGTGGTTGATCTTGCTGACAGGAACAAGAAGCTGAACAAACAAATATATCATAGACAAATCGAAATACGGTACAATAGCGGTACCAAATGCTATGCAATGAAAATGCATGATCAGACCCTCAAAAGATCCCAAAAGTGATATTCTATCATTCTCAATCCAAAATCTACGTAAAATTACAGTTTGGACCTCGATCAGTGTAAAATTACGTTCTAGTGTTCGAGACTTGACAAATTCCAAAATATTCCTCAAACTATTCTAGAATAGCTAACTAGCTTTTCCAAACAGTCAGAATCATAAAACAAATCTCCGAACTCTCAGAAATCGCAAATAATCAAGATCGAAACGGAGCTAATCAGAAAGCTACAGAGGACTTTATTGGAATTCGACGGGGTATTACACCCTTCTTTTCCCTTGTTTATTTTACTTTGTATTTCAGGTGTTTTTTATAGAGAGTATTCAATCTTCCATGCTCAGTGAGGTATCTTGTCAGCAATGAATGCCCTATTGATCGGGCCCGAGTTTCAGTTTTTGTTAGATGCTCCATACTGAATAGTGGGTTATGGAATTGTA
Organism: Flueggea neowawraea; assembly: GCA_948243855.1. Classification (NCBI taxonomy): domain Eukaryota; kingdom Viridiplantae; phylum Streptophyta; class Magnoliopsida; order Malpighiales; family Phyllanthaceae; genus Flueggea; species Flueggea neowawraea. Next base: position 12,990 of record CAODLS011021930.1, read on the forward strand.
TCTGAAAATAAAATGGTTAAATCGTTTTTAACTATATTTATTTATTTATTTAGTATTTGATAACATGAATATTTGCATTATTATTCGGGAATATTATTTTTAAAACTTGTTATCTGTTAAATTGTTTTGAATATGATTAATAAGTCGGCTAATAATATGAATTTGGATAGTTGTCTGATCTTTGAGGTTTGTGCGAGATGGGTCGGGCTTCTATAGACGGTTCACCTCGTACGCTAGTCATGGCCCGATCTTGGGTCGTGACAAATGCAATATTTTGCCATACCTGCTCAGTCTCATCATTTAGAGAATCCAGAAGAATTCAATTGTTCTGCCTACATATATCAGAAACTTTAGTTTTTTTAGGAATAACAGTAGCAGCAATACTAAAAGGAGATAGTGAATTAGCTACAACTTATCCATTAAACCAAGGATCAAACCAAAATGAGAACTCTTTGCCACCCCCTAAAATATATTCAAAACAGGGACGAAAATCATTCCTAAGTTTAAGCAAGTTCCGCCAAGCCCAACTACAGTCCATAGGTTTGGTTATTCCCCAAAAAACTTAATTTCTTAAGTTTTTAGCGAGTAATCCAAATAGCCCAATGGGAGGATTTAGTAACCAGAAGCTCCCATATAAGTTTCCCTACTGCTGCTTTGTTCCAAGACACCAAGTCTTTAATGCCTAGCCCACCCTCCTATTTATGCTTACATGTTGTGGCCTAAGAGATGAAACTTTTAAACCCATGCTCATTACCCATCCACAGAAATGAACGGCATTTTTTTTTATCAATTTCATGCACAACAGATTTTGGCAAGGCAAAATTAGAGCACCAATACACTTGCAAACTCCTCAAGATAGCATTAATTAGTTGTAACCTCACTGCATATGAAAGGCATGTTGTTGTCCAGGAGGAAATTCTAGCCAGCAAAATAGAGCAATGTTCTCTTTTTAACAAGGAAGAGATCAGGGGCACACCTATGTATTTAACTGGCAACATCCCCTCATTAAACCTCAGAATACTAAGAACAGCCTGCTAGTCTTCATCATTGGACTAATGAAAAAAATAGAACTCTTCCCTTCACTCACATGCATGCCAGAAACCAATGAGAAGTGATTTAAAATATTATGAACAGCTCGGATTGACTCCATGTTTGTACCACAAAACATCATTAAATCATCAGCAAAAGACAAGTGCACCAACTTTAAACTTTTGCAGCCAGAATGGTATTTAAAAGATGCAGGCCGATGTGTGTCAAAAAGCCAAGACAAGTACTCCATACAAAGAACAAACAACAAAGGAAACATAGGATCACCTTGTCGGAGCCCTCGTTTACCAGCAAAATAGCCCTCAAGGGAACCATTTATTATGAGTGAGAAATTACAAGACCTAATGCAAGCCATGATCTAGGCAATGAATTGATAGGAGAAACCCAGCCCAAGCAGGAGGCTCCACAAAATCCCAGCCCAGGCAATGGATTTATTACTACTATATATATTTTATTTTTTAATAATAAATGAAAAATGTATCATAAGAAGCCAATTCTAATGTTGATGAATAGAACTAAAATAAAAAAAAAAACATAAAACTATAAAAATGTATGTACGAAAACTCATGATCTATTAAAGTTGTAGATAAAGATTCTAATTACTTACCAGAGGCAAGAGGCTTATGATTTTGCAGAAACTGAATAAGGCGATCTATGTATCCATCATGAAGTTCTTTATTAGCAAACAAAGTCCTCATTTTCTTGGCATTCTTTGTATACACATCTCCTTCCTTGTCAACCACCACCAACCTCACCGATTCTCTCGTAAACGATCCGTTTTCATCATTTCTTGGCAATCCAAACTTTATTGTCCTCAAAAACCCTAGCCACCAACCCATGATCTACGGTGAAAGGCAACATAATTATTGCACGCCAAAATACAAGGCCTCCGAATTGAGTTAAGAGTTAATTATGTTAAGTGTGATAAATGAAATAACGAATTTGATAAATAGGTCCACAAAATTTTAATTTTTATAAATGAAAACATTCTCAAATTTTTATTTAAAAATATTACTTTTTCGAAACTTATTTTGAAAAATATTTAAATTTACAGTTTCCTATTTTGTAAGACAATTACATGGATGACTCCTATTTTTATGGAGATAGAGCTTTTTAAATTGCTGATGTGTGATAGATATTTTTAAAATAAATATGAAAATTTTTTAGTTATTCTTGCATATTCTTTCAAAGTGGTTATATCTAAAATATGTTTCGATTTAGCGATATATATATGTAAAAAACCCAAGAGAAAAATAAAGGTATTGGACCCAACGAGTAGCCTACTTTCTGATGGAAAAGTATAGAAAAGGTAAAAAGTCAATTTTGCAAAGTTGCCACGTGCATGAAATTATTTTTAAAAATAATAGCGCTGAAAAAATATATGAGCAAATGTTAAAATTTGAAATTTTGTTAAATTTTAGATATATAAGATCGATAATATGTGTACATCTGTTGTATATAGGTTAACCACAGGTGTAAAAAATAATTTTTAAATTTATTTAGTCTATTAGATTATTTTTTAATTGATTTATATTGTACAAATAATGTTTAAACGGTGGACAAGATGTACAAAATGAGTTTTGGCCTGATTTATTTAATAAATTTTGATTTATTCTATTTTTTAAGGAAGTATATAGAGGTGGACAAAATGTCCACCATTTGTTCATCATATATAGATTATTTATAAATTTGGTTCATTTAACAATATAATTTTATTAATTTTTAAATGGACAACAAATGTATGATCATACATATTAGTTTTTTAACAAAATTTTTAGTTTTTTTCTATTTTCTGATTTTTCAAAAAATGTAAAAAAAAATTCAAAACTAAACAAGCGCTTACTTTTCTCACTATTAACGAGAAAAAATTATTTTCTCACTTCTAGCGGCAAATTTTGTAAAGTTAATTTTGTTATAAGGTCTTTTCCTTATAAGGAAAATTTTATTGGCTTGCAAGAGGCAAATTATTAAAATAAAAAACATATAAAAAAATTAAATTCAAGAGTTTAAATAAAAGCTGTCTGTTAACCAAAAAAAAATAGAAATCTGATTAGGCAAGAGGCCTATGGTTTTGAAGAAACTGAACAAAACGATTTATATATCCATCATGAAGTTCCATATCAGCAAACAAAGTCCTCATCTTCTTCGCATTCTCTCTAAACACCTCTCCTTCCTTGTTAGCGACCACCAATCTCACCGATTTTGCTACCGATTCTCTCGCAAACGACCCATCTTCGTCATTTCTTGGCACTTCTATACCTACTTTCTTGTCCTCGAATACCCTAGCCACCAAACCTTGATCTAGGACGAAAGGCACCATTATTATTGGGATCCCAAAATACATGGCCTCCATAACTGAGCTAGCTCCGCAATGAGTCACAAACCCTCCAACTGAGTCATGAACCATAATCTTGAGTTGTGGTGCCCATTTTGTCCATATAAGTCCTCGCCCCTTTACTCGCTCCTCAAAACCTTCTGGCAATTCAAGTCCATGGTGTTTCCTGAGTGCCCATATGAATGGTAAACCTGATAGCTCCAATCCAAAAGCTAACTCGGTAACTTCTTCCTGACTCTGATTTAGGTATTTGTCATGATTTGGAAGTTTTTATAAAATAAAAAACAAACTTTTATGTTGTAATAAATTTGGCATGTACTTAATACCGTCAAAAATTTCTATCAAAATGATGATGCGGTGAATGACATGGCACAACAACGTCAAGAGTGCGCTGTTGTAGCCTACTGGTTTAGATAGTTGCATGGTGTATAAATAAAATCAGAAAAAAAAAAAAGAATACAACTAAAACCTCATCATTTTGGGTGAATGCACGTCGTTTCAAAATTGTGAAATTACAACATTGAAGCTGCCCATCTATCTCACTTAGCTTGCCACGCTCGGGAAAGACTATGATATCTCCTTTTATACTTTTAAATGTATCGATCTAATTACACTTAATTTAATAGTTCAAATCTTGTCATGGTATGAAATTTTTTTAATGTGTTGGTAAGATTTAAACCATTGGATTTACATATGCATTCACCCAAGTTACACTTAAATCATTTGATTAAAATTTGGAATGTATAATTCCGCTATACAAATTGGACTCTCTCTCATCCCTAAGAAATTTAATTCCGTAAAACCTCTACTCAATATTGGTTCAACTATGCACGCAGATTTATTATTTTTGTTAAAGTACAAATACACTGCTTCCATTTCGAATTATTTGTTGTCTAAGTAAAAAACTTGTTTTATTAATTTTTTCTCCATTCGTACCATTATTTAAATACATTTCTTAATTGCTTCCCTAATTAAACTCTTGACCTATGTGTGGTATTAGTCAATTTTTCGGTTGTAGAAATATTAATTGTTTCTTTGATTTGTGTTAAATGTTAAATGAAAATTATTTGAAAAGAAGGGAGTATATGAACTAGAACAAATTGGAATAAACAGATTGGTAAATCTTGATGGTTTTGAAGTTTGACCTGAACGTATGCCAGTGGACGCACTCTATGATTTCCCAATCGTCATAAGATAATTGGAAGAGAAAAAGAAACGAAAACAACAGATATAATTTGTGGTTGATAATTCGAATTAAAATAAACAAATAATAAAAATGAAGTGTAATAGTGATTTGATCATAACCTTTTAACGTCTATGATTTTGGAGAAACTGAACAAAACGATCAACATATCCATCATGAAGTTCCTTATCGGAAAACAAACTCATCTTCTTGGCATTCTCTCTATACACCTCACCGACTCCGCCACCGATTCTCTAGTAAACAACCCGTCTTCCTCATTTCTTGGCACTTCTATATATATATATATATATATATATCCGAAATAAAAAACAGAAGACTGATTATTAAGTATCACATAATCAGTTTATTAACTTAGTCATTCCATTAATTAATCAATTTTAGAATATAAAAAAAATATGGTTTTGAAGACACAACTTATGTGTCTAAAGATGTCATCCATTCACCTGAACGTTGTGTCAATAATCGAATTACTGATCAACAGCGGGTGGCTAACCATCTCAAAAACGGAACATAACTGAAACAAAATTTATTACAACAAAATCAGACCGGATAACTGTAGTAATACAAAATATATGAAATGCAGATACAACACCCAAACCCCATGCAACGCCCAAAAATCTATTTCAAATCGAAAATATAACCCTCTCCTAAAAAGATCAATCCTCAATACAAAATTACAGTTTAATTCTCGGACTTTTGTAAAATTATGATCCAATCCCGAACATACTAAATATATAATTTGGTCCCTAACCCTTCAAAATTACTCATAAATCCTCAAATTACTCAAATACACAAATTAGTCCTCTAAATTACTCAAAATCTTAATTTAGTCCAAAAATGTAAAATATCAAGCTTGGTCCTTTTGTAGTAAATTGACCATAAGCACCCCTAACCTCGATTCAATCGACAAAAATCATTCCAATCCGACACCCATTATTCCGAATCACTTAAATCATCATCCAAACATTTTTATTCATAATAATCATTCATCAATCTCACCAAAAAAATTTCCACCCCTACCTTTTAAAAAAAATCTCTCCAAAAATTTTATAAATAATCAAAACTAAAATTAATTCATCCAAATAAATCTCTATAATTGCCAATCTTCTTCTATCTCTAAAATTCAACACAAAACCCATTCAAATCTTGGTTCAATCCATCAAGATCTATAAAAAAACTAACTAGAATTCATCATCAATCCAACTATTTTCCATCAAAAATTTCGTTCTCAACAAGACTCATTCAAGAATAAATTAAAAATTCCAAAACCCAAGTTCAATCTATACATTCTAACCTCATTCCAACATAACCCATCCAAAAACCCTCATTAGTTCACCAAAACAAGCATCAAAATCGGTTCATCCAACCAAAACCGTCACTCACAAACCCTAACCAAAAACCCATTATTCAACAATGAACATGGAGCAAGAAAAGAGAAGAGAGTGAGAGAGTTTTACCTTGGATTGAACAAGAAAAGAAGATAAGAGAGAGAGAGAGAGAGCACAGATTTTTGAGAGAATTGAGTGAGAAAGTGAGGAAAAAAGATGTGAATGCAGTGAAGAAATGAAGAGAGGGGCTGACGGGTTTAATTTTTAAGGGGGGAGGTGCAAAACGCATCATTTTGGTGCTATCGCTTCTTTTTTTTTTTCAAATTCCTTTTCCATTGAAATATAATAAATCAAAAGACAATAAAAACATATAACCATTTATTTTTATTATTTGTTCTGTCAAATTATTAAAAGATAATAATTCAATAAATAATTCAAATAAAAAAAATTTAATTAATAGAAATTAACAAATGTAATCACACATAAAGTTGTAAAACAAATAAAATATATTTCTTTAACTGTGAATTAAAAATATATTTTACGAAAATAAAAAAATAACTATATTGATATAAACTAAATTATATTTATTTCAAAAGTGAAAACCATGTCTATTTTACATTAATAAAATTGTTCCAAATAGACTATTTGTTTCGACTTATAAAATCTTAGAAAAATGCAGGATGTTACAGTTCTAGTGTCCTTTTTTGTATTTTGTGATTGTATTTATGATTACATATTTGAGATTGCTAATTTAATTTGATTGTACGTTCACACAGTAATTTTTGAACTTTAATAGTTCAGAATATGCATTGCGTATTTGAGATAGTTAATTTATTGTAATTGTGGGTTCAAAAATATCAGAATTTATTATTAAGAACTAGCAAATTAAGCGTATTCAAGAACTTGAAATGTCACGACCTAAAAATAGATCATGACCAACGTACGAGGCGAACCGTCTAAGAGAGCACGATCCATCTCATGCAAGCCTCAGAGTTCAGAACTATAACCAGAAACCATTTATTATTAAATAGCTAATTAGTCAAATTAATGCAGATAAACAAATAAAAGTTTTAAAATAATATTCTTAATTAATGTAATAAAATATTATCATGATGTTGAAATACAGAACATATTCATAACCAAAATCCACAGATAACCCGATATGGAACCTCTAACAAAACAGATAACCTAGGGCCTGAACAATAGGACATTTACTGCTGATAAGGGTGTTTCACTGAGCACGAAGTATCAGATGACTACCGTCAACAAAATCTGAAAAATAAGTTTTAAAAACAAAACAAGAAAAACAACGGGTCAAAACCTAGTGATGTATAACACTTCAAGCCTTACGCAAACCGTTTTAAAAATATTTTCAAAAAATATCACACATGTATTCATTGAATACTATTAGTATACACTCGTATTTATTATTAATTAATAAAAATTCAAAAATTCCTTTTGAAATTCTTCGCAAACAAAACAAATAGTAAACAATAATACAAATTGAATAAACAGGATAGATAAAATATTTATTATTTTATCTTTAAAAATATTTGTTGAGAACTGAATTTAAAGACTTGTCGAAAACAGAATTAAACAAATAGAGTTACTAAAACTCTAAAACATATAATGTTATAATTTTCAGAAAATATTTACCAAAATGTTTACATCCAGAACAGACAACATACAGACAAATAGAGTTTTAATATCAGAAATATATATATATATATCAAGATCAACTAATTGGACTAGATACAGAAGTGATTGTGTCACTAGATAACAGGAGTGATTATGTCACTAAATAACAGGAATGGCAGTGCCATTAGTACGTGTGTTTGTACTAGACACACGGTCACCAAATAATCCTGGCAACTAAAGGTATTCTTTGAACATTGGCATATCAAAGACTACGTACCCCATAGCTGATGTATTACACACACACACACACACACACATATATATATATATATGTAAAAATATCTATAGCAGACAAACATGGATACCAGCGTATGAAATCAGAAAACTGATATACAACAGTTTCAGAAATACAAAAAATATCTTAAAACAAAATAGAATATTTATTATAATAAATATAATAAACATCAAACAAATTATTTATTTCAGAAACATAATACTTATTACATAAAGTATATTAAAATCCAGAACAGAATATTTATTATGAAATTCATAATAAATATCAAAATAGAATGTTTATTTCATAAACATACTCAAATTTTCTAAAACAAATTTTCCATAGCAAAGATTTCACAAAATCCAGATTTTAGGATTCTCTATCCTTTAATTATACCAATTTACATACCGAGATCAAATACATCAAAAAAATATAAAGTTCAGAAGACACAACCTATGTATCTGAAGTTGTCATCACACTCACCTGGACGCCAAGATAATAATCCAAGTCAGAGTTCACCGATGAATGACTGGTCACATTGAAAGGTGAGCAAAACTAAAACAGAAACGATTCACAATAGATTTAAATATGTTAACTGTGACAATACATAGTATGTATGAATGCAGATGCAGACTCAAACTCCTAATAATGTCAGAAGACCTATTTAAATTAAAGATCTAATGCTCTCGTCTCGAGAATCAAATATCTCGTAAAATTACAGATTAATCCCCAATTTTTGTAAAATTACATTTAGTCCACAAACTTCTCAGAATTTACAATTCAATCCACAAAGTATATAATTATCAAATTAGTCCTAAAAATATAAGAAATGTCAATATTAATCCTCCATATGTGTCAAAGTATGAAAACTACACTTTTAGTCCCTCAAATACACGACTTACTCGAGTAAATGAACCTCATCTTACTCGAGTAACAACATAGCTTACGCGAGTAACAATACACGCAAATTACTCGAGTAAACCAAGATGATTACTCGAGTAATACACATGTTCAAGGTTCGAAATTCGTTCAACTTCAATAATCCAATTTTACTCATTTAACTCATCTCTAATCCACTTATAACTTCGAATCAAACATAATTATGTAAGTTAACATCTCATAAACATCCATTAACCACCAGAGCTTCATAAATCATCAAATTCCTTTCCAACAGATTCAAAATCAATCAAAAATCATTATTTAAGCATGTGCTTGCTTAAATTCCACTATTTCAATATCAAACCTTGCTTAATCCAATACTAGACAACCTATTTTCGATCATTTCATCAAGTTCCAGAATTATCAAACCCAACCACGTCCATCAACAGTCACGTTTTTGTATCAAAATCAAATTCTAAATTGTTATATATGAACTACAAGCAAGAACCAAGATAGAGAGATGATTATACCTCAAAGTCTTGAAGAATTGGACAAAGAGTCAAAGAGAACCAAAGAGAAATGTCTCTGAGTGTTTAGGGGATGCTTTGAGGGAAAAATGACAGAAAACAAACGAGTTTCACCGCTTAAAAAGATGGACAACCACCTCACCGCTTGCCCAAAAACACGGCTTACTCTAGTAAGCCAATGTCTTACTCGAGTAAGACACTATTTTCTGCACGAAAATAGAATCCCGCTTACTCAAATAATGCACTCTCATTTCACTCGAGTTACACCAATTATTACTCGAGTAAACATGATTTTTTTTCTCAAGATTTTTGAATTCACTCAAACTTTCATCTAAGAATTGTTTCATCAAATATTAGAAAAAGAATGATGTATTGAAATTATGGTTATTTGTGTTGGCATGTTAGAACATTATTCCACTAACAATGGCAGTGGAAAAAAGGATAAAACTTATCTTGGTGAATAATGGAGTTAGTATATATTGATTAATTTTGAATGTTCAAAACTAATTTAATCTCCTAATTTCATGTTTACTATTTAGTATATATTGATTAATTTTGAATGTTGAACACTAATTTAATCAACTAACTTCATGTTTACTGATTAGCTTGATGCACATCAAAATTTTTATTTATGTATTTTATAATTGTATGAAATTTTTATATGAATTAAGTGTTTTATCAAAATTTTTAAAAAAATTAAACATAATATTTAATAATTTAATAAAAATATTTATCACGAGCAAAGCACGTGCTTAAAAAGCTAGTATATATAAATAAGCCAAACACAACGGAAAATTAAATCAGTTTCGGTCACTTGTTGGTCCCATTTTTTAATGGGAAGAAAAGAAACAAATCCATTCCTAAATTCTCATAAATCTTCATGTAAATATCAATTAAGCAAATCAGGTAACCAAGCTAGCCATGGAAATTAATGATGTGAATGCTATTAAAATTTCAAATCTCTTTATTTCGATTTTTTTTTTGACAGGGATTATTTCGAATTGATTTTGATCACATACATATAAATCCAACATATGTAAATGAAAATAATTTGAAAGAAAAAAATAAATTGTGAGTCAAGTTGAGCTCCCTGATTTTATAGATAAACTAGTGTGATACTCTTGCGTTCCATGCTCAATTGTAATCATATTATTCAAATTAAAAAGTAATTTTATGATCTTGATTACCATTTCTGGTCAGGTAGCTAAAAAGGTTAACTACGTAATTGTCTTGCAGGTTCCCATCTCCAAACAAAACTGACAACTCTCTAGCTTTGTCCCTGTAAATCTTGCCTTCTTCACTCACCACCACCAACCTCAGTGACTCAGCCACCGCCTCACTTGTAAACGATCCATCAAACTCATTTCTCGGTATGGGATATCCAATTTTCTTCTCTTCTAGAACCTTGGCATTAATCTCATGGTCTGCATAGTAACTCAGAAGTATTAGGGGTCTTCCAAAAATAAGCGACTCCACTACTGAACTCCACCCGGAGTGATTCAAGAATCCGCCCACTGAGTCATGAGCCAAAATCTTAAGCTGTGGTACCCAACTCGTGCACACCACACCTCGACCCTTGGTTCGCTCTTCGAACCCCGGTGGCAACTCAATGACATCATTATCAGTTTCTCCGCGCTGAGTTTTAAGAACCCAGAAGAATGGTAGACGAGATAGCTCAAACCCAAGAGCTAACTCGGTGAGTTGGGATTGAGTTGGTTTTGATTCACTCCCAAATGCGACATAACAACACTGCCTTTTTCTTGCGTGTCAAGCGGCTTAGTTGTGAGTTGGTTTTTGATTCACTCCCAAATAATAAATGATCAACATCAACTATTTAGACAAAACCCATTCTAGATTTATTATGATTATAATGAAATAAATTAGGTTGAGAGGAAGAAGAAGCAAACCCGGTTAATTGTGTTTGTCCTCTCGCCATTCCCACTTTTTCTGGATGTTTGATTATTATATGTTTTTGAAATGTTCCATAGCCCCCTCTATATTTGAAAGAGTACTCCTGCGAACAATAATTACAAAAAACTTTAAATTTTTTATCACCACTAGAAATTTTCTTAAAATGAATTTTAAAAATATCGGAACTAGAAACTCGTCCTCCTGCTCCCCCTCTCATTTCCTTGGATGGGAATTGGTTGAGTTTGACTCTCTTGAGTTCCAATATTTTCAACTTCAAAACTTTCAAAATTTCTATTTCCACCAAAATTTTCCATAACTACAAAATAAATATGCAAATATTAATTAAATATAATAAAATAACTAATAACTAAATTAAACTATAGTAAAAAAATAGAAGAAATTTGAAAAATGTAATTGTAAAAAATAACTTTGATAAATGTAGAAAACGTAATTGTAATAATAAAATATATAAATAATTAATAATAGTAATTTATAGAAAAATAAATTTTTGAGAGAGTGTAGAAGAGATTGAGA
>CAODLS011021964.1:0-16908 GCA_948243855.1 Flueggea neowawraea
AAAAAAAAAAAGAATGATGATGGTTGCTACAAGTGTGGCAAATCGGCCATTATGCAAAAGATTATAGAGTTCCCACTTCTAAACCACAATATGAGAGGAGCAAGAAGAAAAAGGTCCTTGTTGCTACATGGAGTGATGAGGAAGATGATGATGAGGTCAAGGAAGAAGTCAACCTTGCACTCATGGCTCTAAGCTCCTAGTCTAATGATGAAGATGATAATAAGGTAAATACTTCTTCTCACCAAGAACTTGTTGAATCATTTGAATCTTTAACAAATGAATTTTAAGAAATTTTCAAGCTCAATAAAGTTTTGAAAAAGAAAAATGGGTCCTTGGAAATTGAAAATGAAACTTTGATTAATCAAATCAAAGAGCTTGAAAACACCTCCGAAGATCATTCATCTTGCTTGGTTGAGCATCAAAAGTTAAGAGATGAGATTGATAGGATAAAAAAATAATTTTCATATATTGTTAATAAATTCTCATGTGGCAATGAAAAGTTTGAAAAATTACTTTCATTACAAAAATTTTCATTGTCCAAGCATAGTATATGATATGATCCATTTGATAGAGAATCATCTTTGTTAAATAAGTTTTCAAATGAAAACAAAAATGATTCTTTGAAGTTAGGGTTGCCTACATGCAATAGATGTTTGAAAGTAGGACATAGTTCATATTCTTGCATGAGTTTGAGAATGACAATCAAGGTGAAGAAGATGTGGATTCCTAAAGGAATCATCCTTCCAAACTTGGTCCATGTGACTAACATAAAAGGACCTAAAGTTGCTTAGGTACCATTGAAACAAAACAAAATTGGTTTTTATAGGTGCAAGTCAAGAATATAATATCTTCAAACATGTGGTACATCGATAATAGATGCTCAAGGCATATGAGTGGAGACAAAAGCTTATTTGTTGAGGTTAAATGAAAAATAATGGTCATGTTACTTTTGGAGACAATAACAAAGGTGCGATCATTGACATTGGTAAAGTGGGTAAGGAACTTTTTGCCAACCATTGATAATGTTTATTTAGTTGATGGATTGCAACACAATTTATTAAGTATATCTCAATTGTGTGATATGGACTATGATGTTAAATTTGAATCATCACATTGCTTGGTTGAAAGATGGCAAAATTGCATTTTTTGATTTTATTCATAGAAACAATTTTTTTTGTGAACTTGCATGATACATCATTCTTTAATGAAAAATATTTGATGTCTTTAGATGAAAATGCATTTTTGTGGCATTAAAGATTAGATCATGTAACATTGCCATTGATTTCAAAACTTGCAAAAAGTGATATTGTTAGATGTTTACCAAAATTGCATTTCACAAAAGAGCATTTGTGTGAACCATGCATTAAGGGTAAACATGCTAAAGGTTCTTTTAAACCAAAGAAAGAGATTTCTACATCTAGAGTATTAGAACTAGTACATATGAATTTGATTGGACTATCTAGACATGTTAGCTTAGGTGGTAAATTGTATACCTTGGTGGTTGCCACTTGCCTTACAACAACCCTTATATACCCTAAGCATGAGGTGGCACCTGCTTAGGTGGTCCAATCAGAAACCACCACGTTTCCTCTTCCTAATATCTGTTTTCCTTATGCCCTTGACACCTATGACTCTCAATTATCTGACCTGAGGACGAAACAAATGAGTCATGCTTGCTTAATATCAGATTTTATCAAGTTCATCCTAAGCACGATGTGGCGACGTGCTTAGGGGGTCCAATCAGGGGGTTCCACATTTCTTCTTCTTATCAGCTCAATTTCTTATATTTTTTACACCTAAATAGGCCAAAAACTACAGGAACCAAATTTAAATTATTTATACACCTATTCTAATATATTTAAGAAACCACCTATTAACCTTTCTTTTGTAATAGTCTAACTTTCGAACCCTGATTGTCCTGCCGATAAATCTTTTATTACTCTCAAAATTATTGTAAATTATTTTCTAACCATATGGACAACGTATGGAACTTTAGATCAATCTATATTGTATGCAATGCATGCTCATATATATGTGGTTTTGGTCATGGTCGTGACATAGAGTTTTTAATAAAAGAACTTTTAAAGTTGAAGAGTCTATGTATGTTTTTTTTGATGAATCTAACCACTCTTTGCCAAGAACTTATGATGATGATGATGATGATGATATAGATATTATCAACAAGATGGATGAACTTGACATTGATGACAATATGGACAAGAGTCAAGAAAGCAGTGATTTTAATGAAGAGAAATCTCATGGTCATCAAGATACACAACAACAACATGAAGACCTTCCTAAAGAATGAAGATTTGTAAAGGATCACCCAAAGAAGCAAATCATTGGTGATGTATCAAAAGGGGTAACAACTAGATCATCTATCTATCTTGATATTGGTAATGTTGACTTTGTTTCTCAAATAGAGCCTAAGAATATTGGTAATCCTTTAGATGATGAACATTGGTATGTTGCCATGCAAGAAGAGCCTAATCAAATTGAAAAAAAAAATAGTTTGTGGAAGCCAATTGCTAGGTCTAAGGATAAAACCATTATCGGTACTAAATGGGTCTTTAGGATTAAAACAGATGAAAATTGTAGAATAATAAGGAATAAGGCTAAACTTGTTGCACAAGTCTATAACCAAGAAGAGGGCATAGATTTTGATGAAAAATTTGCTCCCATTGCTAGATTAGAAGCCATTTGCACTTTGTGTCCATTTGCATGTTTTGAAGGTTTTAAACTTTACCAAATGGATGTGAAAAGTTCATTTTTAAATGCCTATTTGAAAGAGGAAGTGTATCTAGAATAATCTCCCGGTTTTATTGATAACAAATTTTTAAACCATGTGTTTAAACTTACTTAGGCCTTATATGGTTTGAAACAAGCTCCAAGAGCTTGGTGTGAAACGTTTAGTAATTTTCTTCTTGAAAAAGGTTTTGAAGAGGGAATGTTCACACGACACTTTTCATTAAAAAAATGAATGATGATATGTTGGTTGTTCAAATTTATGTTGATGGCATTATATTTGGTGCTACTAATGAGTGTTTGTGTGAATAGTTTACAAAAGATATGCACAAGGAATTTGAGATGAACATGATGGGAGAGTTGAATTACTTTCTCAAATTGCAAATCAAGCAATTGAAAGATGGGTTCTTCATTAACCAATCAAATTATATTGAAGACTTGTTGAAGAAATTTGGTATGGAGAATCCTAGACATTGTAGCACATCAATGAGCACAACCACAAAACTTACTAAGGATAAAATAAGAAAACCCATGGATATAAAGTTGTATTGAGGTATGATCAGTTCTCTACTTTATCTTACGGCTAGTAGACCGGATATAATGTATAATGTATGTTTATGTGCTAGATTTCAAATGCCCTAAAGAATCTCATTTGATTGCGGTTAAACGCATTTTTTGTTATCTTATCAACACTCATCATGTTGGTTTCTGGTATGCAAAGTGTGATAATTTTGATGTTGTTAGTTATTCGGATGCAGATTATGGTAGTAATCAATAAGATAGAAAGAGCACATCCGACACATGTCAATTTCTAGGTTATGCATTAGTATCATTGTTTTCTAAAAAGAAAAATTGTGTTTCACTATCTACTGTCGAATCTGAATATGTGGCAGTGAGAAGTTGTGCACAAATACTTTGGATAAAACATCAACTAGAAGACTATGACATCATGATTTCAAAAATTCCTATTAAATATGATAACACTAGTGCTACAATATTTCAAAACATCTCATCCAACACTCTAGAACAAGCATATAGATATTAGACATCATTTTATTTGTGATCATGTGTTGAATAATGATATTGTGCTTGAGTTTGTTAGAATAGAAGACCAATTAGTAGATATATTTACTAAACCTTTGGATGGTGAAATTTTTGCTTCAATTCGTAGAAGACTTGACATGGTTGAATTATGTGTTTAATGATTTATTTGTTTGATCCATTTGCATTCATATTCATTAATATGATCCATACATAATCATGGCTATGTCTATTGGTGTGGTGGAAAAATGTTGGAAGTGGATAGTTGATGAAGATTGAAGAAATGGGCTATGTAAATGGGTTACTCGAGTAAGACAATTGATTCATGAGTAATGGGCATGAACTAAGTTGCACTAGGCTATTTCAGAAATATGTAACTCGAGTAAAGTATGTATATAACTCGTGTTATCCTATGGTCAGACAACTCGAGTAATCATCCATAAGAAACTTGAATTAAGCAATGTCCAGACAACTCGAGTTGGAATTATGGTAACTCAAGTTAAAATAGATTGCAGCGTGTTTAAAAGTCGACATCTAGAATAGAACCAACACTTCGCCTTTCAAACCCGTCGCTCTTGCTCTTCCATTTCTCCCAACAAAAATAGATCAAAACCCAACACTACCCAGTCATTTTTTACCTCCACTAACATCATTTCACTTCTTTATTTCATCAAAATCACACCAAATTGCTCCAAATCAGTGTATCCTCCCAAATAAAACCCTAACTCTCAGATTTCTACAAAATGCCTTGAAGAAGAAAAGCAAGGGCTTAACGGTTTTAGAAGTGGAAGCAAGTGAAAATTCAGATTTCTCTACACCTTCTCCTCCTCTTTTGCATAGAAAATCAGATGTAAAGAGACAAAAGGAAATGGGCACAACAACTGGACCGTCACGTTCTTCGGCTCTACTTGATACTTGATAAAGATTGAAGAAATGGACTGTGTAAATGGGTTACTCGAGTAAGAGAATTGATCCATGAGTAATGGGCATGAACAAAGCTGCACTGGGCTATTTCAGAAATATGTAACTCGAGTAAAGTATGTATATAACTCGAGTTATCTTATGGTCAGACAACTCGAGTAATAATCCATAAGCAACTCGAATTAAGCAATGTCCAAACAACTCGAGTTGGAATTATGATAACTCAAAATAAAATAGATTGCATCTTGTTTAAAAGTCGACATCTAGAATAGAACCCACACTTCGTCTTTCAAACCTGTTGCTCTTGCTTTTCCTTTTCTCCCTAACTCGAGTTGCTCCCAGCAAAAATCGATCAAAACCCAGCACTACCCACTCATTTTGGACATCCACTAACATCATTTCACTTCCTTATTTCATCAAAATCACACCAAATTGCTCAAAATTAGTGTATCCACCCAAACCAAACCCTAACTCTCAAATTTCTACAAAATGCCTCAAAGAAGAAAAGCAAGGGCTTGAAGTTTTTGGAAGTGGAAGCAAGTGAAAATTCGAATTCCTCTACACCTTCTCCTCCTCTTTTTTCATATAAAATAAGCTATAAAGAGACAAAAGGAAATGGGCACAACAGCTGGACCGTCACGTTCTTTGGCTCCACTTGAATACTTGCCTTTGGATCCACGATTTATCTCTCCCATTCCACAACAGGTGTACCACAAGGTAATCAAGCACGGAAAAGTCTTGCCTTCGATGATCTTTGATTATGACTCACTAAGTTGGAAGATGCTTTTAGGCCTATAGGAATTAGTGATTCTTTAGGTTCTAAGGCTGTTATTTATGAAGAGTTAGTGAAGGAGCTTTATGCCAATATGGACTAGGTTAAGCGATATATGGAAAGAGGTATTGTACTTCGCACTAGTGTTTGTGGCCAAGGATTTATTATCTCGAAAAGTCACTTATGTCAATTGTTTAATATTCCAGAAGGTGAAATTATGCCAATAGGATTGTCCCAAGTAAAAGAGAATGTAGAGAATAGTGATGAGGAAGTGGATGAATAAGTTGTCATTGGTGAAGAATTTTAGTTATAAAAAATATATGCATACTTGAAATCCATTCCTGTAGAAGTTGGGAACGATGTCCAACTTGAGGCTACTGATCTTCTAAGAGATTTGAGGATGATTTATTATGTAGTGAAACATAGCATCACTTTAAAGAAAGACATTTAGAATCATATGTTTGGTTTAGACACTGAAATTCTATGGCATGTCATTAAGCATAATCTTGTCAACTTTCTAGCTCTCATTATCAAGAGAATGACGTACAAGTGGAGAAAAATTTTCAAGAAATCTTATATGATAAGCAAGAGGAAAGACGAACTTCCTTATGCTACTATCATCACCAAAATCCTTCAAGAACAAGGTATTGATCTCTCATGATATGAATCACAAAAGGTGCCACATTCTTGGATTTTCAATATGACAAATTTGGGCAACACCAAATGATCAAGACAGAGAATGAAGGTGGATTTTTGGATCCCATGTGAGATTGGATTTGGATTTTTTGGCTAACCCGAGAGACAGAGATCGCATACCTCCTCTAATTGATAACACTCTAGGTGGTTCTTAAGTTGGTAGAAAGGGCATCAGTGGTGCAAGTATCTCTCAGACTTTGGTAAATGTTGAATAATTTAAGGCACTTGAATCAAAGGTGGACAAGATTTTGGGGTTTGTTAGTGATATTTGGATATGGATGAAGGAAGCTCGTTGCACCAACAATGATGACATTCCATCTACTTCCACATTACCACCACCACCGGCTCCATGACTTAGCTTGGGCATTAGAATCGACATTTCATGCATATTCATGCATTTTTTTCTTTTGGCATGGTATTTGAATTATGATTGACATTTATGATGGAAATTTTGTATGCCTATTTCGATGTTGTTATCTTCCTCTAATTTGTAAGCCTAGTTGGATCATACATAATGATGAATGGATGTTGAATGATTTTTATATCAATGTTTTATTTCCTTTTATGTTGATGACAAAAAGGGGGAGTAAAATATGAGTTTGATTTGTTGGAATTTGTAGTTTGATATAAATATGAGATTGATGAAAATTGAGTTGGCTATATTTTTATCCTCTTATTGAAATTTTCATTATGAAAATGTTTTATAAAGGGGGAGTTTGAACTTGTGTTATTTTGAGTATGCATTAACACTTGTGACAATGGTAAAACCTTGATCAACCTTTTAAATTTGTTTTCTTTGATAGATGTGCATACTAAGAGGGAGTATCAAACTCTTTCATATGTTGTCATCATTAAAAAGGGGGCGATTATTGAATCGAAGGTGATTAACATTTGGATCCCTTTATATTTTGATAATGAACAAAATTGAATTTGATACTTAACCTTTTATGGATATTCGTTAATGCTTAACTCGAGTAATTAAAGTGAAGTAGCAGAACCAAAGTGTCAAAGAAAAATCAAACCATTAGACAAGGAAATTTAATTCGAGTTAGACAAGATACAACTCGAGTTGTCCACATGCATACAGCTCAAGTAACACGTAATACAACTCGAGTAAGCGATGCATCCTAGCCACGGTTCAAGTTCTCCAACTCCAATAAACTCATGTATAACTCAAGTTGTCTAGGTGGTATATAACTCGAGTAAGAAAATAGATTAACTTGATTTAGATATCCTAATGTATTAGAGATGTAAATTCAACTTGAGTATCATCATTCATCACTCGAATAATTCAATCAAACAGAAAGCTTAGATGGAAGGCCTAACTTGAGTTATAAGTTGGATAACTCGAGTAATCATTAGAGAAAAAATAATTTTACCTAGGACTAAAAATATCAGAGTTTAAATGTTGAGGGTTGGTGGTCCCAACAGTCACATTCTTGGATAACTCAAGTTAGAGAAAGGCTTACTCAAGTTAAAGGTTCTAGAAGTTGTATTTTTCATATGGATAACTCGAGTTACACATAAGGCTAACTTGAGTTAGATGCTTTGTCAGAGCATTAAATGCAAGATTGCTCTATCTCATAATTGTTATAATAAATCCCTCAATGACTAGTATTACTTAGAAAGCTATAAATACCCTCATGGCGCTTTAGAATCAATGCTACAATAACTTGCTATCATCTTGCAACAACATCAAGCTCTCATTTTCATATTTACTTCCTACATTTCTCAAGAGAGTTCTAAACTTGCAAATCTGTTATCTCTTGAGAGTGATAGATTTCATTTCATTCTTCATTGTGAAATAAAACCATTGTAATAAAAAGAGAATAGATTACTTATTTGTCTTGAAAATAAGGGTTGTAGTGTGAGGGGTTTAATATTGCACTTTTAAAGCAAGAACTTATAGAGGTTGTCTTCACCCATTGAAGAAGGAAGTTCATAGTGGATTCAAATTTTCAATGGGAAGCTTGAGGAGTGGATGTAGGCTAAGAGGGTCAAACCATTATAAATCTTGGATTTGTTTTCTCTATCTCTTCTATCTTTACATTTATTAATTAACTAAATTGGATTATTTTTCTTGCTTTGTTTTTAACTTGCTTAATCATTTTGAATATTGAAAAATGTTTTAAATCAATTTTAAAAAGTTAAAAATTCAATTAACCCCCTCTTAGATTGCCATTGCGGATCTACATTTACTTTCTAGCTAAGTGAGAACTCTTACAATGTACTTGATTCCAGTTCAAGAACAAAACCAACCTAAGGATCTAAAATTTGATTCCACTCACAATCACTCGAAAAATGTGTTTAATAAACACTCACCAATAGTGCATGAGCTAGTGATACAAGCAATGAAGATAGAAATAAATGAACAATATACTTGTATCAATAAGAGAGAGAAAATCAATGCTTTGATGCTTGGTTGTTGGAATTGAATGCTTGATTGTAAATGAACAAGTATAAATAAATGAAAAATACACTTGTATCAAGTGTTGTAACCGTGTTTCTAAAATCTCTTTCATGTATTTATAATTTTCCATGTCCAAAGAGAAATTGAAAGATTGATTATAGCCATTGTGAGATAGAGTAGCCATGCATTTAATGCTTTTGAAATAGTACCTTACTTGACCACCAACCTTCGTTATTTAAACTTTGATTTTGTCAGTCCAAGGTATAATATTTTTCTCTTCATTTGATTGCTTGAGTGAACCAAATTTTTACTCGAGTGAGCCAATGCTTTTCATGTTTACTGCTCGATTGACTTACTCGAGTGAAGTATGTTGTTGCTCGAGTATGATTTTCATCACTAATCCTCTGAAAAAGTTACTCAAGGGAAGATTTTAGATTACTCGAGTGACATGATACAATGATTAATTGGGTGAGTTTCCTTTGGTTACTTGAGTAATATGAGGCATAGATTACTCGAGGGATAATCCTTGTTACTCGAGTGAGTGACTTTAATTAGTAGCATCTGGAAGTCCCTGTTACTCGAGTAATGCTATTATGTTACTCGAGTGATGTTTCTGGAAATTTGCCTCTGGTCATCTTGAATTACTTGAGTGATGGACTAGCTTACTCGAGTGAGATTTCTGGATCATTGCCTCAGGGCACCTTACATTGCTCGAGTGAATACTTGGGTTACTCGAGTGAATTTTCTAGGCATTTGTTTACTCAAGTGAATAAGTATGCTTACTCGAGTGAGCTTTTGACAAGATTAAAAAAATCATCGAAGCATCAAACACCATTTTTTTCATCATTAAAACATAGAAGGATTTAAATATTAACCACCTTTAGTTGAACAATCTCTCACTTTTTGGTGATGACAAAACATAAAAAATTTTGTACTCCCTCTTATTTTATGCATCTATCAAAGACAAAAATTTGACAATTTGATCAAGAATATTAGCCTTATCACATTTGTTAGTCCATACTAAAAAATGACTCAGCATAACTCCTCCTCAATGAGACACTTATTCCTTATTAATTTTTCATAAAAAAATTTGTACCATTAAGCAAATAAAAATATGCATCATAAAGTATCAAACTTCCATTTTTCTCCCCCTTTTTTCTCATCAATACAAAAGGGTATAAGTAAACATAAATAGCATCAAATAGAAAGCAACATCCAAGTTCTAATATCATAAATGGCATCAAAGCATCCATTCATAATTTGTTAAACATTCAACATAGGCTTACAAATTAGCCAAAATATAAACCGATCATAAGTTCAAATATGCAAATAGGCATACAAATTTTCCAAAATAACGTAGAGTTCACATAAAATGAAAATGGATGAAAATGCATGAAAGTGTCTATCCTAAAGTCAAGACTAGATCATGGAGCCGGTGGTGAAGAATGTGATATGGAAGTAAAAGACATGACATTTTTGTTGGTGCATCGAGTTTCCTTCATCTAAGTCCATAAGTCATAAACAAATCCCAAAATCTTGTCCATATTGCTAGCAACCTTGTCAACCTTAGTTTCAAGTGCTCTAAATGCTAACAACCTCGCGTATCCTAGGGATACAAATCTATATAGATAGATCTAAGAGGCTAATTGGACTAAGTCAAAGTGTGTACATTGATAAGATGCTAAAGAAGTTTAGCATGCTGAATTCCAATAAAGGAATGATTCTCATGGTTCTTGGAAAACCATTGAGCAAGGTTGGTTGTCCTACAACAAGACAAGCCAGATATTACATGAGTAGGATTCCATATGCTTCTATAATTGGGTCTATCATGTATGTCATGCTTTTTACACGCTCTGATGTCGCATATGCTTTAAGCATGACTAGTAAATTCCAGTCTCATCTAGGTGAAAGTCACTAAACCGCAGTTAAGAATATCCTTAAGTACTTGAGAAGAACTAAGGATGTTTTCTTGGTCTACGGAGGACAATAAGGCGAACTAGTCCTAAGTGGTTACACTGATGCTAGTTTTTAGTCTAACCATGATGATTTTAGATCGCAGACTAGTTATGTGTTTTGTTTGAATGGAGTTGTAGTCAATTGGAGAAGCTCCAAGCAAGACACCGTAGTCGATTCTACTATAGAGTCTGAGTACATAGCTGCGTTAGACGTAGCAAAGGAAGCTTTTTGGCTCAAGAAGTTCATTACTTGTTTGGATGTCATCCCAAGCATCGCAAATCCAGTAAATTTATTTTGTGATAACAATGAGGCCATTACTTAAGCCAAGGAACCCATATCACATCAAAGAACCAAACACATACTTAGAAATTTTCACCTCATTCGAGAGATAGTCGAAAGGGGAGATGTCAAAATATGTAGAGTGGACACCAATGACAATGCGGCAGATCCCTTGACAAAGGCTCTACCAGAACCAAAACATGAAAGACACGTCAAGTCTTTAGGTATTAGGTTCGTTCTTGATTGGAACTAGTGCAAGTAAGAGACTGTTAGTTTTATGCCCTAGTCCAATCATGTATACATTGTCATTTGGTTTATTTAATAAAAGGAGGCATTTTATTTCTATGAAATATTATTTGTTTTATGAAGATAAAACTCCATGAATGGTTTATTCTTTCTTATGCTATCAAGTAAGTGACTTGATAGTAAAACCATAAGGATAAAAATGATATTATTCTAAAAGTCCCTAATCGATCATTATCATGGGAATGATAATGAATTAAGATTAGTATGTTGCTAAGTGGATAATTACGTTTTACTGATTATCAATATGAGATATCTACTTGGAACATAGATACATGTTGGGGAACATGTATTGGACTGGCCCGCTATGAAAGCACTTCATAGATTATTGTCACAAAGTAGCTTTCATTCAGTAGTGATGTTTGAGTTCTCTGACTGAAACTCACTATCAACTCATTCATGAGGAATCACATGTTTTGACTTAGTCAAATGTTATCTGTAACAGATTAACAATAAAGGATATGATTTGATATGTCATGAATCATGTAGAGGAGTGATAGTGAGAGTGTTATCTCTTGGCCACTTAATGAGTAGGATTGATGGAATGTATGCATACTCGAATGAATTGATAAAGGGGTTTATCAATGTCATTTGTTATATCAATCTACTTGAGATCAAGAAACACGCTAAGAAATATAAGGTTGAAATGTGATAATGCCTTATGCTTAGATGAGATATTGTGAGACAAAAAGACTAAATATCATACTGTGAAAGGTTAACTCGGATCACTGACATCCACTCAATTTTTGGTTGCCATAATGTATTACTAGATACCGCTTATGAAATTTGGGCCCAAAAGTTTGGGACAAAGCCCATTGCCAATTTCGAGTGGGCCTATTGGGTCACACACAAGAAAAAATTGGATTGGTTACAAAGGTTCTCTCTTTGTGGTGAATGAATTATTAAGATGGTTAATTTGATTAATCAACAATAATTCATGGTTTTATGATTTATGTGTTAAACAAGATTTAATACATAGTCCATTAATGTAATTGACTTTTAATATGAATCACTCATGGTTATAATTATTTAATTATGTGTGACATAATTTGGCCCATGTTAGTGATTTATTTTATGATAATGTATCTTATAATTAAAAACCCAATAACGTTAATGAAACCCATGTTGAAATTCGGCAAAACTCAACCTACTTAGGAGTGACAAAATTCGGCAACTCAACCTAATTAGGAGGGAGAAATTCGACATCACCTTTCCTATTTTTTAGGAGTCTATTTCCTTGTGTGACAAGGATGAAATTCGGCACATGCACTAACTAATTAGGATTCCATGACTAATTAGCAGTTTTATTCTTGTATGACAAGGAAAATAAAACCCTAATATGCATGTGACAAAATTATTTAGGAAGTGTTTATTCTTGTGGGACAAGAATGACAAACCCTAGTATGACTAGATAGGAATTCGACACACACTCCTTCCAGAATAGGATGAGGTCGAATTATTGGAGGACAAGGAGGGAAATTTCAGATTTCTTTATGCACCTATTTAGTTCTCCTCATATGCCTATAAATAGGGTGCACTCCTTGCTATTCTTTTCAAGACAAAGCCGAATTAGTGAGTGCTACAAATAAAGAGAGAAAAATTATTTGTGAGCTTTTAGAATAGAGATTCTAAAAGGGTGCTAGTACGCTCCACCAATCTGAGGAAGGTTCGTTTGTGTGGATACCTCTAGAAACGTTCGCGAAAAGGCAACGTGAGCAAAAGGCTGGTTTGAGTTTTGATACTAAAAGCTACACCACCACCTCATTGGATCAAACATTCAAGCTTTAGATTTAAGGTAAATCTACTAACCCTAATCGTATATGTTGATATGCATGGGTCCTTTGTGGAATTCAAGGCTTAAAATTTTTGTTATTTTCGCTGCGCTATTTACTTATGAATGTAATAAACGAGCAGCGAATTGCAACATGCCTCTCACCAAAATGCACCTTTTCACTGATTTATAAAGGCTAGAGTATAATATTCTAAATTTAAAGTATGTTACTGACCTTAATGTACATGACCAAGTACCATACATCTATGTCCAAGAGTTTCAAATCAGACTTAATGTACGTTACACTAAGGCTAACGTACGTTGATCATCCAGAATCAACCTTAACATTCGTTACCACCAATGCTAACATATGTTAGCTTTGCTTCTTAGATAAAGTACTTTATCAAGAAGCATAACATACGTTATTGTTGCCAGTATGCATTTCTCAACTTCCTTCACTTTCGGATATGTGTCTGACCATTCTCAAGGCTCAACAACATCCAACCTTGCGAAAATATCATCATTGAACATCTTCAAACGCCTAATCATTATCTCAAACATCTAAGGATTTGGATCAGAATTGAACAAAACAATACAGAGAACCTAGTCAAAATGGGCAAGGTGTTATATGTGCAAATTGAGAGGTTTCTCATATCATCATGCTTCCTTCTTCCATGAATATATGCTTCCTTTCTATTGAACAAATGAATGACATACAAAATTTTAAACATGTTTTCATTTTGTTCATAATTAGCTTCACTACTTACATGAACCCTCAACCTATTACCATGAAGGTGACAGTAGACCTCATTTGCAGCTAAAGAAACATGTCATGCACAACTAGTAGGATGTTTCTTTTGGAATACATAATAATTACAATGATAAAACAATTTTATGAATCCATTTAACATATCATAAGTGAATTCCCCTTTGTCGACAATTAATTTTTCCATCTCTATTTAACATATGAATCTATTTAACATGTCATGCAAAGCTAGTAGGATGTTTCTTTTCAGTTTCCTACTATAGTTTTGATTGTATCTGATGATGAAATCAATTTGTAGTCTAATTAATAGATTGAATGGTAGAAGTAGCAAAACAACTTGATAAGATTGAGACGGGTTGTTTTCTTACTCCGTCTCTTTCTAGTTAGACCTTCTTTTATTTATATTCTACATATCCTTTTTTTTCATGATAATACTTTTGGTATTACAGGTTGTCTGTTGTCATAGGAAGAAAAAATTAATCTCGAAGACCAGAGCATTCTTTCACATGTTTGGAACTTTCTACTTGTGAAATCATTTCCATGTCTTCTTGTTTGTTGAGTTAAAGCAAACAACTTCTATATAGTGATGGACCCAGAGGGTCCTATGACCCCTGGCACCGACAAGGTCCTATATATATAGTTTCATTATAATAACTTACTAAGTCCTTGAACTTAAAAAAATAAACAATCAAGCGCTTAATTTGATTATTGTTCATCCTTCTGCCACTAAAGTCATTGTTAACTTCCATAACACCATTCAATGTTGCCCTTCGGTTAAAATAATCTAGGTCCATCACTTTATCTAACTATGATCTTAAACACGTCTTCAATTGCACCAACCTTGGTGTGTGGTTGAAAGGCCAACTAGGAAAACATAATTTCTCCATTTGTAATCTCAATCAAATAAACTGGCAAGACCATGTAAAGAATTAAAGGATTCAGTATTGCTACAAAGTTGTGCCACTGCAAGAATGTCTTGAAACTCTCAGATTGTTGCAAGGAGACCCTAGTTCCTATTCTAGTCTATGAAGAAGTCAAAAGGGAATGTCTCTTTATCAAAAATTGCCAAAGTAGTTTTCCTTACAACAATATGTTAAAGATTGCTAAACAAGTGGCTATAGAAGTTGATCACCTCCACATAGCAGTCTCGTTGCCCATCATCCACAAGAATATTAAATTAGCAAATATATTCTTAGACTAGCACAATATTCCCAAGCTCGAAAAATTTTTAGAATCTTTGATTTACTCGTTTGTACAGATTTATATTCGCGCATATACTCATTATGCTTGTTTGTACAAGTTTATGAATAGATTTTAGAATGACATTTCTATAATATATAGAGTTGTGCAAACATTCTAAAATGGTTTTGCATTCAAACAAAAATATATATATTAAAACATGGTATTTCAATTATTTTTGTCTTGTATTCATTTTGTACTCGTTTTGTAATTATGTTTTTGGTTTTGTCCATGTTTTGTTCTTGTCCACTCGTGGTCGAATTTCTGGGCATGGCCAAATTCTATTGCATGATCAAAAGTAGTTAAATTGAAGTATTTTTTAAATGGTTTATTCTACATTTCTACTTTAGGGAATGTTTTGGGTGTTGTTGTGCCACGACTCATTTCCAGACGATGACCAACGTACAAGACAAACCATCTAAAGGAGCCCAACCCATCTTATACAAGCCTCAAAGATTTAGAGATACTACCCAAATGATTGTTTTGAAACGTTTATCAAAAACATATATAAATAAAAAAATTTTACCATAAATCAGAATATATTAAAAACATATATAAAATATATGTGTATACAAAATCAAAGTAAGTATATCCAAAATAATGAAACAATGGCAACCCAGTAACCCGATAGCATCTCGGTGTGGAGCTCTATCCAAAACAAAAGGAGCTTAAGCAAAAAGGCATCACTAACCCAAAGACACCTCATTGGTAATCGAGATGCATTGTAGTTGCCAAAGCCAAAAACTGTGTACCTGAAAGATATGAGTCAAAGATAGACAGAAAACAAAAAAGGGTCAAACCCAGTGAGGGATAACATGCCTTACAAAGATTGTTTTGAAAATAATTTAAAAATTCCACACATAGGTATAATTAAATATATACATATACACGCTACATACGTAGTAGTGTTCCAAAAATCATTTCAAAAATGTTTACAAGTAAAGCAAACATGTACGCAAACGAGATATTAGTAATAATATCAGAGTCAAAATCAAAGTATTCATAATATGGGACTAAAGCAGAGGTGTGCATCTAGCACTTTGATCAAATATGATATGGTCTATGCCAACATCCAATGTGTATAAAAAACATGGACTCCGCCACCAATCAATATCAAATCATGTGCCAGGTTGGGACACATGGCTACTGACATTCCTAGTAGTTGGGCCTTCTCAATGCATTGGTATATAAAAGCATACGTACCCCATATCATAGATATCCTATATCAAAAGTAAGATCATACTAGTATAGCACGAAAACAAAGTCATGCAAATTAGAATCAAAATCAAAGGGATATATAATACATATATATATATATATTATAGAATTTTCAAAATAGAAAATTGACTATGTAACCACATAATCAGATTATTAAATTAATCAATCCTCGAATTAGTCCAATTTTAAAATAATCAAAGCCAATGCATCAAAAACAAAATAGAGTTTCGAGAGACAACCTATGTGTCTAAAGCTACCATCCACTCACCTGGATGTCCAAACTGACAATCCAATCAAGTGCCACTAGCCGGTGGCTGGTCGTCCTAGCAGGGACACGAAGCTAAAAATAATATTAGAGACAAATATGCATCAAAACAAA
Organism: Flueggea neowawraea; assembly: GCA_948243855.1. Lineage (NCBI taxonomy): Eukaryota > Viridiplantae > Streptophyta > Magnoliopsida > Malpighiales > Phyllanthaceae > Flueggea > Flueggea neowawraea. The sequence goes on from CAODLS011021964.1 coordinate 16,497, forward strand.
TCAAAGTGAAATGTTGGTACTGTGGCATTACCGAAATGCATGCACTTGCATATGCAAATACAAATGCTCAAACGACGCCCAAAAAACCATTCCGGTCGAAGATCTAACACTCTTGACCTAAAAATCGAAATCTACATAAAATTACAATTTGGTTCCTAAAATTTTGTAAAATTATATTTTAGTCCTTGGGTCCTTACAAAATTATAAAATTATGGGAGCCCAGCTCATCCGACACAAGTATCAGAGAACAGAACATTTACCCAATAATCATATTTAAAGAAATATGAAAAATAAATAAAGATTTAATCTTTATGAATTAAAAAAAACATATATAATATAAATTGCGGAAATAATTTCAAATTAAAATATTTGAAATGTCTGAAACAGTAATAAAAACAAAACAAATCCCACA
>CAODLS011022376.1:0-21012 GCA_948243855.1 Flueggea neowawraea
CTGTCATTTCACTAACATGGATGCCGAGCCAATAATCCAAATCTCGGACCAGGGTTAGATATCACATGGTAGAGTTGACCATGTAACAAACATCGGTGGATGACTGACTACCTCAGACAACAAACTGAGCTGAAACAAAATAATATCAGACAGAGTTAGAAAATATGATGTTGGTACTGTGACTATACTGAAATACGTGCAAATGCAAATGCAGACTCGGACACTCAAATAACGGCCGGAAACCCATTTCGGTCGAAGATCTAATACTTTCGTCCCAAAACTTAAAATCTATGTAAACTTACGATTTAGTCACCGACTTTCGTAAAATTATACTTTAGTGCCTAAGACCTCAAAAATTAATAATTAATCCCAAAACATTTAGAATTAATAATTAAATCCTTCAATTAACTCAATTTATAATTAAAACCTCAAATTTATCAAAATTGCATAATTACTAATAATTTTTCAAAATTAAAAATTTAGAACCTATTTTCCCAAAATTTCAAATTTGACCATCCATGTCAAATATCAGTCCTAGTCCCTCAATTATTCCAGAAAAACCAACCATTTACACCTAAGTCACTGCGTCGAAAAAAATATTTTTAAAAATGCCCTAAATCTCGAACCGGGTGGAACCCAATATTCGCAATGGTTCCAAATAACTCAAATCAGTCCCAGAAGTCTAAATTCATCATTGGTTTCATCAAAATCACCTAAAACCATCTAAACCAAAATTACAATTTTCGGACCAAAAATACCCACAATAAATAATCATCAATTTCTCATCAATCAAGCCAAATCTATGTTCCTCCATGTTCCTCATACTCATATCTAACATAAAAAAACTCCAAATCAAGCCAAACATCTAGCCAAAACCGAACCCTAACTCCTCACAAACCCATTTTTGGCCAAACAGGGAATTAAGCAAAAATAAGCATGAAAAGGAGCCAAAAATAAAAAATGAATGACGAAAATACCTCAAATCAGGTAGAGGAACGTTCCAAGAGAAATGAGTGAGAAACGAGGGAGAAATCAAAGAAAGAAGAGAATAGGGTCGTGTCTGTTTTAAAAGGATGGCTGCAGGTGAAACGACGTCTTTTTGGTCACTGGTGGGAAAGAAAAAATGAAATGACATGTCATCTGGTCCACACCCAGCTGACACGCGCTCGAACGACATGTGGAGGACGCGAACGACCATGCGTTGGGACTTGCCGTTCGGGTTGCCCCGCTTGAACGCGTGCACGCTCGACACAAATGACACGTTGTTTCACGCGCTGTCCAACACGCACACTCAGACGACAACACTCACACACGAAACAACAGCAACCCAGCGACGAACGGCATGCAATTCAGCAACTGATAGCGAACGATCGGTCGTTCAGCCTCCTATCTTCATATTTTATTTTTCAATTTCCCACCAATTTTCACTTCATAAATCACTTCCAAATCACTCCCAAACTTCATTAATTACCCAATTAACATCTTAAACACAAAATTTACCCTCCAATCACCAAAAATAAACTTTCAAATTATCCCAAATTATCCAAAAATAATAAAATAATAATACAAAAAATATGGGATATTACAATCACCAATGAAAGGAAAGCTAGAATTTGTTTTTCCTATGGGACCCATGCTTTTTAGTGTTCTTACAAGCACTAGACATAAAATCCAAACAAGATAAATCTTAATGAATGAAATAGGAGAAAACTTTACCTTGTCTGGAGGTTCCTCAAAGAAAATCTTCTCCATTTTTTGTGGAGGTCCGACATTAGATTTTTCTAGAGAACGCTCTCCTAGTGGGTGCTCTTTTGGTGATTGTGTTTCTTGTGGCAGCTCCTCTAGAGATTGTGAAGACTATTTTTCTAGAGACAATTCCCCTAGGAACAACTCTTTCAGTGGTGGATCCTTTGCCGGGGATGGCTCCTTTGGGGGTTGTTCTTCTTGTGGTGATTCTTTTAGAAGTTATTCCCTTGGGGACCGCTCCTCCGATGGATGTTCCCCTGGAGGTGATTTCTCTTTTGGAGGTTGTTATGTTTTCTGCACTGATGTTTTTGGGGGTTGCTCCCAAAGCTTTTTGTACAACTCCTTATTGATATTCTACAATTTTAATGGGGGTTGCCTCTAAGTGTGTTGTACAACTTCTCATCGATACTTTCCAATATCTGAAAAATTTTCTTAAGCCTAGACGTACCGCTTGTCAAAAATTTTTCCAGTTGAATCATTTCCATAGCCATTGTTGTTGCATTGGTCTTTTCACCTCCGTTTCCCACACTAGAAGCAAAAATATCTTTATCTCTTTTTGATTTCATCATTGCTCAGTGTCCCACTGAGCGTGCCATTTGATTGTTCCCCATTTTTTATTAGAATTTAGGAAAGCAACGCCGCCCTTTGGTGAATTTGGTATGAACGCGAGCGTGCCAAGGAATTATAGTGTTTCTAAACTGAAATGAAATATGTCGGAACTAAGATTACAGTAAAAAACTTAACTTCTACCAAACAATTGAAGATTATTCAAAGGGACGAAAATCACCACTTGGGTTCTTTTGCTTTTTTGAAGACAATAGAAAAAACACAATAATGAAATAAAAATGAAAGTGTTATTGAATTTAAAGGTTGAGTACGAGATGTTGAAAGAGAAATATAATAGATGACTAAAGTTTAAAGAACAAAAAGATAATATAACCTATGAGGGGTGTTGTCTTGTTGTTGTGCCAAGAGGAGTGGTCCATTCTTTGACGTCTTTGCACCTATTTATATTGTTTCTGTTATATTGGCAGTCAAGAAATCTTGTCTTGATTGCACCAATTTCTTCTGGAAATTATCCTTTGCCATTTGATTTGCAGAGATCATGTGTCTCCAAGCCAAAATTATGGATTTGTCACACACTCAAGAATGTTTTCCTTCTTGTTGCAATTTTTTTCCTCCTTGGTTTTGCTCTCTGTTTCCTTCCTTGCCACAGTTTCAATATGAGATGGGCTTGTTTGGTTTGGGCATCTCGGATAATTAAGGAGCTTATTTCCAACTTCACTAGTTTCTCCTAGAAGTCATCTTTCCTCATCTGCAACATTTTTTTTGACCTTCCTTTTCTAATATTTGATTTCAAATAAGTCCCTCTTTTGCAATGACCTCATTCCTCACTTACCTTATGCGATTATATCTCCTGTGATTCCTCTTGCTCCCCAAGGCAGTATTTACGATTTTGACACCCCCTCTTAACTTGCAGATGCATTGTTGCAAACTTCTTTCCATATTGAATTTTGATTTTTCCACTTCCACAATTTACTCAAATTATAGTGTAAACAGTTAGGAATTGAACCAGTCCAAAAATAGAATGAGGTCAAATCAACTCTTGAGCCGAAACGTTAAGGTTAGATTTAAATCTTATCCCTAAAGGGAAATATTTATTCTTAACTAGTTTAAGAGCCCATGTGGAACACAACATTGCATTAATAATTATTTTTGCATAACTTTTTTTTTGGTAAAGAATTAAGAATCTCATTAATGAATAAAATCTGTACAAGTTCTATGTTACAATTTCATCATTCCTTTCTCAATCTTTACCGAGTTCTAACTCAAATATGGATAGAGAGATAGAGACTAGGAAAGAAACAATGGCTTACAATACTAAACAATACATAAATCATCACTAAAACAATACAAGCTAAAGTCATCACGGACTTAGTATATACAAATATCGATCAAGAGATTAAGATCCACACTTCAGCAAGACCACTTCTACAATAACTTTGCTAATATGCTCAGTTGTGAAGATTTGCTGTTGAAAAAATCTTGTGTTCCTCATCTTCCAAATCCAATAATGGATGTTGCAAACAGATTTCTCCTTTTTGCTTGAAGGAGAGATTTACCTTTGGTTTTCCTGGAAAACCAACTAACTTCCCAACGCTATGACAATATGTTTCTGTGTATATCAAAGGTCTTCATGACATTGAGCCAAATCTCTAATAAAAAAAGAGGTGCAGTTGCCTGTTGACATAGACCACATTTATCATCCTGAACACTCCCCCACTAAAGTAACCTTTCCTTAACTGCAAGTCGATTGTTTCGAGCAAGCCACAATATAAAGTTGTGTTTTGGCATATGCTTAGGTCCCCAAACTAACTTGAACAAGGAAACAAGCGGAGTGTTAGCTCTAAGTAAATTCCATGCACTCTTAATAGTGTAATTACCATGAGAAGTAAACTTCCAGGTTACTTTATCAGACTTAAGTGCACAAGGAGATACTGTTTTTATCTCCCTCCAAGCTACCTCAATGTCATCCTTTAAAGGATCAGGTAAGATCCATTCATGAGAATTCTAGACATCAGCCATATTTGCAGTTTTTGATATATCAACATCAAGAAAAGTAATAGAAGGAAAGGTGGTGGCTATAGAAGTACCTCGAAACCAAGGTTGAACCAGAATGAAAAATTTTGTCCATCACCCAGTGTGTACACAAAACCATCCATCAGATCCTTCTTGAGTTTAAGCAAGTTCCCCCATGCCCAGCTGCAATCAAAATGTTTGATTATGTCCCAAAAACTTAATTTTTTAAGTTTTTGTTTTGTTATCCAAACCGCCCAAAGAGTGTTTTTGTGAATTAGGAGGTCCCAAATCTTCTTCCCAATGGCAGCTTTGCTCCAAGGAATTAAATCTTTGATACCTAGTCCACCTTCCTTCTTTGAATAAATATGATTACTCCACACTTACCACAATTTAATTAGGTTGGTATCAAGTCAATGTGGCACTCTCTACAAATTTAATCCAGCTAGATTGGCTTTCACCTCTAGAGAAGGGATAGAAATGTTTGTTAATACGAAAATGATGAAGTTCAACAAAATCTGAATACAAAATTCTGGAAAAACTAGCAGGTATCGAATTTAAAAGCGTCTGAAAACTAAAGTGAGCCACCATTGGAACAAATCTATGCATAACTTTGATTGATATCAATTCTAAATTTGAGAATACTAGTACATGATATCATGATGACTGATCTCTTATCAGCACAATTATGTGCATTAATTTTTCTTGGATAATCTAGCTAAGTGGTAGTGAGAATACTTCGGGTTAATTTTTCTGGTGGTAACAATCAATTGTACTGGACATTACCACGTGGTAAGTCAATGTGTCAAGAACTTGTCCGACGTGTCGAGCCATTTCATCATCGTACTATATGAGTAGGATAAATCCAGCCAAAGTGAATTTTTTCTCTCTATGTACCTACTTTTGTAAATTTTCTAAAAAAAACATAGATTTCTAACTATGCACAAATTTTACACTTAAGTTTAAAGCTTAATCTGATAATAAACAGACTCTCTTATAAAAGCAAGGTCTTAATAACATTTGAGACAACCACACAATTTTAATTTCTGGACTAATAAGAATGGTATAGAAACTTATTTTATGCATGCTTTTAATTGATTTTGCCTTCTAATAACATGAGCATTCTTGTTGATTTCTAACCTTTCTTCCTAATTTCTTTTCTGCAATTGTATGATGGTGTAAAATTGTATTTTTTTCCACTATTTGTGAAACTATCGACAGTTTTCTAAACTCTTGTTTATTTCAATGGAAATGAATGGAAAAGAAAAGAGATGAAATCAATTTTTTTTTCTTTTTCATTGTTTGTTTTAATGGAAATGGATGGGAAAGAAAAGAAAATAACTAAAATGGAGAGAAATGAAGGTTTAATTTTATTTATCACCCAATTGGAGAGAAATAGAGGAAAATGGGATTTTTTTTTCCTTTTTTATCGTTTTCATAAGCATCCAAACAAAGACAAAGAGAAGAATTTTAAAAAAATTTGATTCTAACTTTCCTATTCCCACCAACCATCATAATAAGTCCACTAATTTAGAGTAAATATTTATTTATTATAAGATATATAGGCTACACATTTTAGTTAGGTTTCAACCTTAGTGAAAAACAATAAAAAGTAACCCTAAAAATCTCCCACTTATGTTGAGAACTGACTACTGAGCAATGGTTACTAAGTCAATCCTTTCCCAATTCCCAAACACGCAACTTAGCGAGTCCTCCCCCCCTCTTTCCTTTTTCTTTTTTTCCTCTTGCCCTAAATTCAGTAGGTGGAGTCGATGTTTTACACTGTAAGGCACTAGTCAATCGGTCAATATCCATTTAGTTAATCATGTGGTCGGGCTTTCCTGCCTGCTATGTGTTCTATTTTAGGATAGGCACTAATCCTTTAATTGGGACCGAAAGTAATTTTTATTCAAGACAGATAATTAAGAATGAAAAGAAAATATATATAAACTGTAAGTGCTCAGATTCTTCCTTCTTTAATTCGGATATATATAAAAATGGAGCTTCTAAAACAAATAAATAAATAAATAAATAAATACATGCAATTTCTGGTAATATGGCCGTGTTTGATTGAACCATGTAATCAGCAGGGTGTCCATGTCACTGGCCAATAATGCCGAGTGGTCTGGAATGTTCAATTTATACTTTGAAATTTCATAAGAGGCACTTATATTCTTTTCTTTTCTTAATAGGAAGAGAGGTTTTTAACTTTTAAGTCTATCAATTTTGTCATTATATATTTAGGGTCATTATCAATTTCTATTCTATGTTAAAACAGTCTTGACCAAACTAAAAAGGAAAATACAATTCTATGCTAGGACAACCACTACGTTGACTCTCGATGTCTATCAAGTGAAATTCTTTTTACTAGAAGCTTCAATGTTCAAACAATGTTTTTTCTTAACTAATTAAGTTCATTAGGATGGATTACATATGCTATATACACCAACAGAAAATCTGTTTTAAAAATGCTATATTCGGCAAAGTAGTTTCAAAAAGTCTTATTTAATTAAAAAAACATAAACTTTGGTCCAATTATCAAATATATCACGATTTTTAATTGTAACTGAAAAAATATGAACTTCGGTTCTTATAATAATTGTATCATCCGTTTACTGTTAAAATTTCTGTTAGACCGTTATAAGTTATGATGGGCTCGTTTGATAAGAGCAGTATTTAACATCTTCTGTATTTAGTATCTACTAAAAAGATATGCTCTCTTTCTACTTTTTTACTATGCAATTATTAACCATAAAAGTTTGCTATTCTAGCATCTTTATAAGCCAAAAGGAATTTTTCCTCTATGGTCTTTCATCTCATCGTCAATAAACCATTCGAACCACCGTCATCAGCATTACAACCTTGTCGTCGCCACCACTAGAATAGAAAACACAAAACCCAGGAACATCGAAACACTATCATTACAAAAAATCAACAGCAAACATAAAACCCCTAAAACAAGCAAAATATGACTATCACCATTAAATGTTTTATATGCGTTTTCAATATGCTCTTAAGAGGGTTTGAGTTTGAAATAAACGAGTTCATGTTATAAGTATGTCGACATGTTTACGATACGTTTAACCCATTTAACGTAAACATGTCATGTGTCGACACGTAATTATTTATGATCCATTTAGACCCATTTAATTTATAATATTTTTAATTTCAGGTGTTTTGGGCTTCTATGGATTAACAAATATATTAGTATGTTCCAACTTGCATATTTTTATGTCATTAGAATGTTTTTAAGACTTGTATGGATTAATGGATTTATTATGATGTTTATAATCGTTTATATTTAGTATTAATTTGATTTTGTTAAATGTGTTAGATAAATTAAACATTTTGTATAGTGTAGTGTCGTGTCATATATAGGTTGAGGTTAAATAGGTTAACATGTCATAATGTGACTCTTTTGCTTAATTGTGTATAATTATGTCGTGTCGTGTTGACAAGATGAATAAACATGTCGTGTTCGTGTTTAAAAATATAGCTCGTTTAATAAACATGTCGTATTCGTATGACGTGTAATCATGTCATAAAGGTAAAAAGACACGATATTAATATGACACGCCAGCACGCTTTGTTAACCATAAATGTATGTGTGGTTAGAAGTGGGGGTGGTTTGGTTGTAGGCGTCTAGAATATGGATCGGCGGGGTGAGGGCATATAGAAAAAGAGTGTCCTCACATAATATTGCACTAGAAAAAAATTTATGTGGGATAGCATGTCTTGCATAACTTCCTCATTTCCCAAGAAAGAAGTGGAAATTACCCCCTACACCATCTTTTTAAAACATATTACAATAAAACATCAGTTTTCAAACTTATTTCAAGTTCAAAAAATATTTGCACGTAAAAACACAATCTGATTATATTTTCTGGAATAAACACGCCTCTCTTATCTTCTTTAATCGTTGTTTTATAACTAACTTGTATTATCTTTTTATTTTAAAAAATTAAAAAAAAAAGTTTATCATGTCTGTTTAAGATCTCTATCAACCCACTGCAATTTCCATCTCCATCAACACACTGTAATGTCATCTATCCTCAACCATAATATTCAAGCCCGATAATACCAAAAAAAACCCCAAATCAACTCCACTGCAATTTCCATCTCCATCAACCCACTGCAATTTCATCTATCTTCAACCATAACATTAAAGTCTGACAATACCAAAAAAAATCCAAATCAAATCACTCCTAAAATGAATAACTAAAAATCAATCCTAGAGCAAAATACCCAAAATTGAATTACAATATAAATCAAAAAAATGAAGAGCACAAACAAACTCCAATGGAGGTTAATAGATGAGGAAAGATGAGTTAACTCCAGTTAAATTAGTGATAACTCGAGTTAGAAGAGGATCAATCTACTCGAGTAATAATAGTGAGTTACTCGGGTAAATCGGGCTCTAACTTGAGTAAACCATGTTTCTGGCAAGCGGTGAAGTCGATTGTCCGTCTTGAAATACGATTTTGTGGACTTACTTGGTTATTTTACACCTTTAGAACCTTCTTTAAACCCTTAGAGATATTCCCTCTCGTTTCTTTAGTTTCCCTGATAATCTTTTCACGAATTTGAGGTAAGAATCTGTTCTTGACTTGGTTCTTCATTTCTAGTTTACATATTATCTTCAAAGTGGGGAATTCTGTGGCTGAAATTGATTTTTTTGGACAAAAAGGGACCTGAGACATGTATACTTGATGGAATGATCAAAGATAGGTGATTTTATGAGGATTTGAGCTAAGTTTGATATTGAAATGAACAAGAACATAATAAAAGTATGATTTTTGATTGATTTGAGGTCTGTTAGGGTTGAATTCGGTGATTTATGATTTTCTAGTGATTAATAGATGTTGATAGATATTAACTTATGCATTTAAACTTGGTTTGAACAAGATTGAGAAGATTGAATGGCATTTTGGATGAATTTTGAATTCTGGGCACCTTACTTACTCGAGTTAACTAAGTAAATAACTCAAGTAAACCATGCATGTGTGTAACTCGAGTAAGCAATTCGGATAACTCGAGTAATATGTGCATTGTATAACTGGAGTAAGCATTTCTGATAACTCAAGTAAGAATTTCTGATAACTTGAGTAAGCAATAAATATAACTCGAGTAAATCATATGCCAGGAGGACTAAAAGTGTAATTTTCATATTTTGTGTTATTGAGGACTAATATTGATAATTCCTATATTTTGATGACTAAATTGATATTTTTAAACACTTTGGAGACTAATTTGATATTTTGATAAGTTTGAGGACTAAATTATAATTTTACATAGATTTCGATTTTCGAGACTAGAGCAACAAATCTTTGATTAGAATTACTTTTCGTCGAGCAAGTGTTTGCATTTGCATTTTCATGCATTTTTTACTGCCACAGTACCAATATCATATTTTGATCCATTTGATTTATGTCTGTTTTAGCTTCATGTATCTTCCATCGAGACTAGTTCTAGCCCCGTACTAGTGGTGTGTGATTGCTCTATTTTTGGACTCCAGGTGAGTGTGGTGGCAGTTTTAGACACTTAGGCTCTGTCTTTTGAAATTCTATTATTTTTGTTGTGCCGAAATATTATCTGTAAATTGATTAATTAATGGTTTTGTTAATTTTAAACCAGTTATGTGATAAACTAGTTTTCTTTTTATTTTTTAAAAGAAACTGTTATATATCACTTTTCTGGTTTTATCCTTTAATACGTATGTTTGTTTGATATAGATTTTTATATATTTTATGATTGATATGTGACACATAGCTACTAGGTACGTAGCCTTTGGTATACCAATATTCTTTGAAGGCCCTCGTTATCAGGGTAATATGATAGCCGAATGTTTTGCCAGAAACACGTATTTTAGTGATGCAGTCACTCCTGTATCTAGACTTGTTGCAGATCCTGTTATTCAGTGGTCCGCTTATGTATCTAGTCTCATTATTCGATCTGGTTATATATATATATATATATATATTTTCTGATAACAACTTCGTCTAATTGTATGTTGTTTCCTTTGGTTGCTAACGTTTTAGAAATGTTTTCAAAAATACTATTGTTAGTAGCATGTATATTAGATTATATATATATACGTTTGTGATATTTTTTAACTGTTATCAAACCACATTTTGTGATGCACGTATGAGGCGATCTAGAATGTCATCCCTCACTGAGATTTATCTCACTCCCCTTCTTTAATATTTTTCAAGTATATATTTTTGGCATACAACGACCTTTCGAGTTCGGTGTTCGATGCTCAGTGAGGCATTCCTTTTGGCAGTGAGTGCCCTTTTGATCGAGCTTTATATACTTCTGTGATAGAGTTCCACACCGGATTGTCGTTGGGTATTGGATTGCAATTTCTATTTTATTTTACACTAATATATTCATTTGTTATTTTGATTATAAACTTATATTTGTTAAACTATTATTCAAATGGTTTTAAGTAAATATATTAGGTAGAACCTCTGATTCTTTTAGGCTTATGTGAAGTGGGTTTCCAGCTCATATCACCTCGTACGCTAGTCATGGTCGAATTTCGAGTCATGACAAAAGTGGTATCAGAGTCTAGGTTTTGTATTGTCTGGGCCGATGTCGGACATAGGTATCTTTGACCAAGTCAGTATGATTTGCCTCTTTATATTCTTCTAATATCTACTTTAGTATTATGGCATACCATTGCATTCAGATATTTGCATTATGTCTGTCTGTCTGTTATTTGTAGATATGGATGGTCGCGAGCTTGTTGAGGCTGCCGTTCATTTTGTTGTTGATTCACATAGCAAGCCAGAGGTTACGGTGCCAGTACCTTAGCCTATGGCTCAACCTGATCCATTTGAGAGATTTGTTTCAGCTCTTGAGCGTATTAAGAGGCTTCTTGTCGGTCAGACGGCTGGAGGTCAACCAATTCGACCAACCTTTGTAGCTCCACCAACTCTTGCACCTGTAATACCACCTATTCCTCAGCCTCAGTTAGGAGTAGCCACTACGGATGCTCCATTAGTTGTACCTACAGCACCATGAGATGATGTTGGCACTCTACTTGATAAGTTTTTTAAACTTAAGCCCCCGATATTTGTGGGCAAGATGGGAGAGGATCCTGATGACTTATTTATTACTTTGGATCATTATTTCAGTGTTCGGGGTATCACTAATGATGTCGACATAGTCAAACTTTCTGCATTTTTACTAGATGGACGAACAGCTGTGTGATGGCAGAGTTATGAGACACGTGGATGTATTAGTTGGGCCGAGTTTAAGAGTGAACTCATAATGTCTGTACTTCCCCAGAGTATTAGGGATAAAAAGGCAGACGAGTTTAGTAAGTTTCATCAAGAGCCGGGAATGTCAGTTACCAAAAATGAAGAAAAGTTTAAAGAGCTCAGTTGATATGCTCCAGAAGATTGCAAGGGTAAGGAGGCACTGTTTAGGAAGTTCCAGAAGGGTTTGTTAACCCGATATTATAGAGTGGTGGTGAGCCATAATATGACCACTATAAGACAAATGGTCGAATCTGCTAGGGGTATAGAGTACATGGAGGAGAGGCACCCTCATGAGCCCGGTAAGAGGGCAAGAGTCGAGGATACCTCTAGACATCAACAGAGTCGTGGTCAGGGTAATCAGTCTGAACCGAGACGTGGAAATCCGACAAGAGGTCAAAGGTAAAGTCAGAGTATTCAGAGCTACAGTGTGACATAGCGAGCTAGACGTGCTGAAGGTCAGATCAGATGTCAGAGTCCTAAGAGTATTCCTTTGCCTTGTGTTACTTGTGGAAAGTAGCACTCTGGGACTTATACCAAGGTGATAGGTAAATATTTTTACTACTGACAGCCGAGGTACAAAATAGCAGAGTGCCTTTTGAAGTTAGGTATAGGAACTCAGGCTAAGCAGACTATAGTAGAAGGTCTTAGTACTGCTAGCACCAGTGCTGGTAGGGGAGTCAGTAGAGGTTCGAGAGGTCATGGTTCTTTTGGCTGTGGAGATGGAGCCGAGGGCCTTGGTCAGACCACGCAGAGTGCTCCTACTAGAAAACAGGCTCGGGTGTATCATTTGACACGACAAGAGGCACAAGCTTCTAATGCTACGATGACTGGTATGTTGTCTATATCTGGAAAATTTTCTTATGTATTACTTGATTCTGGTGCATCACATTCATTTGTTACATCATATTTTGTTAAGCATGATGGGCTGGTAGTGTATCTTTTGGGTAAATTGTTAAAGGTTTCATCACCATTGCGTAGTAAGATTTTAGTTGATTCTAAAGTTCGAAGTTTCGTGATTGCCTTTGTTGGACACGAATTGATTGTGAATCTTATAGTATTAAACAACGTGGAGTTCGATGTGATATTCGGTATGGATTGGCTTTCAGCTTGGCATGCTACATTGGATTGTTTCACAAAGAGAGTATGTTTTCGACCGCTAGGTCAAAGTGAGTTTTGCTATTACGGTGAACGAGCCAGTGTTGTTCGAGGATACATGTCACCTAGAAAAGATGATCCATCGAGGATGTCAGGCATATTTGGTCTTCGTAGTGACTGGATCCAAAAGATCTAAATTGAAAGTGGAAGACGTACCAGTAGTACGAGAATTTTCTAATATGTTCCTGAAGAGTTACTAGGACTTCAACCCAACTGGGAGATTGAATTTGCTACAGAAGTACAACCATACGTTGATCCGATATAATTTTCACTGTATCGGATGGCCTCAGCAGAGTTGAAGAAATTGGATACTCAGCTAAAAGAATTGTTAGATAAGGGTTTTATCTGATCGAGTGTCTCATTTTAGTGAGCTCTGGTGTTATTCATTAAAAAGAAAGACGAAAGCCTTAGAATTGATTAGTTGCAGGGTGCACAATGGTTTCTAAGATCGATTTGATGTTGGGTTACCATCAGTTAGGAATCAAAAAAGAGGACATTCCGAATATAGATTTTTGGACTAGATATGGTCATTACGAGTTCTTAGTAATGTCGTTTGGTATGACTAATGCACCAACAACATTTATGAATTTAATAAATAGAGTATTTAGACCGTACGTAGATTGGTTTGTTATTGTCTTCATCGATGACATTTTAATATATTCAAAGAATAGGGAAGAGCATAAGGATTACTTGAGGTTGATTTTGTAGACTCTAAGAGAATATCAACTTTATGCTAAATTTTCAAAGTGTGACTTTTGGCTTAAACAAGTGGCATTTCTGGGACACATGGTGTCTGGAGATGACATTATGGTTGATTCGAAGAAAGTAGAGACAGTACTCTAGTTAGAGAGGCCTAAGACTGTTATAGAGATTCGAAGTTTTCTGGGGATGGCCAGGTACTATAGGATATTTATCCAAGATTTTTCTAGAATTGCAGCTCCTATGACTCGGTTAACTAAAAATGAAGTTAAATTTGTTTGGTCTGACAGATGTGAGGAGAGTTTTCAGAAATTGAAGGAATGTTTAAAGAGTGCACCAATTTTATTTTTACCGTCAAGTTCTGGAGGTTTTGCAGTACATTGTGATACATCCAGAGTTGGCTTAGGTTGTGTATTGATGCAATATGGCAGAGTGATTGCTCATGCACCAAGAAAACTTAAGAAGCATAAATAGAATTATCTAACACATGATCTTGAGTTAGTAGCGGTAGTGTTTGCACTCAAGATTTGGAGATATTATTTATATGATAAGACCTTCGAAATCTTTACTAATCATAAGAGTTTAAAATATATTTTTGGGCAAAAAGATTTGAATTTGAGGTAGAGATGTTGGTTAGAATTGCTTAAGGATTATGATTGCACTATATCATATCATCCTAGTAAGGCCAACGTTGTTGCCAATGCTTTAAGTAGGAAATCGATGGGTAGTTTAGCCCTTATTTCAGGAGAAATGCCACGTAGTGTTGGAATGGTAGAGATTATTAGAAGATAATGTTGAATTACAGGTTGATGACTCAAGGATACTGTTTGGTCACATTGAGGCGATACCTGTTTTGTTAGATCGAATTCGAGAAGCTCAGAAGGAGAATTCTGAGATTTATAGTTTGATTGAGAAGGTTAAATCATCTAAGATACCTGGGTTCAGTATTGATGATTCTAGAATTCTCTGGTTCGTTTTAAGATTGCGTGTACCATCTTCTGGTGGTTTACGTGAGAAAATTGTGATTGAGGGTCACAGTTATGTGTATTCTATTGTCATGACCCGTTTCTTGACGATAACGGGCATACGAGGCGAGCCGTCTATGGAAGGCCGTCCCATCTCGCACAAGCCTCGGAGTACAAAAATAAATACTCAAATACTACTTATTAGGCTACTTATTAGTCATATTAAAACAGTTTAACAAAAAAATAAGTTTTTGAAATAATATCCTCGAATATTAATAAAATAAAATCATGATATCAAATCACTGAATAATTTAAAATAGTTTAACCAATATATATATCAAAAACAGATCCATAACCTACTACTCGGTGTGGAGCATTTAACATAACAGAAACTTGGGGCCCAAACAATAGAGCACTCACTGCTGACAAGGTACCTCACTGAGCACAGAAGATCAAACGACCGCTATCAAGAACACCTGAAAGATGAAGTAAAAAGAAACAAGGAAAAAGAAGGGGTAAGAACCTAGTGAGGGATAACACTCCAGAGCGATTTCGGGCCTCATAGAAAATTGTTTTGAAAACAGTTCAAAATATATCACATGCAAATATAAGTGTATGTACGTATACACGCTATATACATAATAATAATATTTTTGAAAACCATTTCGAGATCATTCTCAAACAAGGAAGACAACAAAAAATACCCGAATTAATTAAATAAATAAATTAAATTAAAGTATTTAATTTCTGAAAATTGAAATAGTCAAATATTTCCCTTTCAAAATAATTGTTGATTATTACATTTATTTTTCAAAAAGTATTTTCAGAGAAGAGTACCAAAAGTTTAACAAGACCTAAGGTCATATCTATTTTCTCAAAATACTCACAAAGAATAATATTTTCCCAAAATATTTCAGAGAAAAATTCTAAAATATTTTCAGAGATAAATTCCAATATATTCTCATAGGACCAGATCAAACATGTAGAATCATCCTGACTTGATAATAGCCACTTAGACAATGATTAATAGCTTAGGTACCATGGTATGGTCACTAAGGTGATTATAAGCCACTTAGGCACATAGTATAACCACTTAGACAATTGATACAATACTAGTGTATCAAAGCTACGTTACCCCGTAGCTGAGTGTCCCAAATCAAAATGCTTTGCCAAAAACATATTGAAATATTTATTTAAAAATATTTAAATAGTAGTATACAAAACAAATAAATTATTCACCAAAATATATCAAATGTTGTGACAAAATATTTATTACAAAACACATTTGATTTTCAAAAACAAGGTTCTCAGTACCAAAACTTATTTTAAAACAAAACAATTGTTTCAGAAAATTTTCTTAAATCTAGAAGAATATTTTCTACAGAGTATACTTTGAAATCCACAACAGAGTGTTTATTCCCGAAATTTGTAGTAAATATTAAGACATAATATTTATTTTCAGAAATCATCAAAATTCCCAGAGAAAATTTATTTTTCATAGTAGAGAATTTTCACACAGATCAAATTTTAGAATTTCTTATCCTTTAATTAATTCAGATTACATGCAAAGTCTAGACACATCAAAAGCATATAATTTTAGAAGACACAACCTATGTACTTGAAGCTGACATCCATTCACCAAAACACCGAGCTAATAATCCAATCGCGGTCCACTGGTGAATGACTGGTCGTATCGGAAACTGAACAGAGCTGAATATAGAAACGAATTACAATTGTGTCAAATATTGTACTGTCGCAAATACAAAATGTGTATGCAATGCAGATATTCATCCCAACCCACGGCGACGAAAATCCTATTGCGAATGAATATCTAACACTCTCGGCGAAAATTGTACCTTGATGAAAAATTATAATTTAGTCTCCAAACTGTTTAGAATTTACCAATCAGTTTTCAAAGTATTTTTATTATCAAATCAAACCTCAAAATATTCAAACTTTATATTTAGACCCACAAACTTGTAAAATATTAAATTTAGTCCCTATGGGAAAATTAACCAAAAATTTCTTCTCTCAATTCAACCGATAGAAATCATTTTTGAACATCCATATAGGTCAATCTGAACCTCAGGAACTCAAATATACAATCGGTTTCTCAAAAACAACTCAAAATCACCATAATTTGGCTCAAACTCGAACTAAACCCTAGCTCAGTCAATAACTCATCAAATATATTAATTCAAGACTTGATTCTTGTTATAACCTCAAACAATCATACTCTAACAACCTACAATATTCATTACAACAAAAACATCCAACATTCTGAAACCCTAATTAATCCGGTCTAAAAAGGATTTCAGAAATTAAATGCATAAAATGAATGAAAATGAGTGATTGGAACTGAAATATTACCTCCAAATATGTTTAGGAATGTTGGGAAAGAATAAGGAAGAGAGATGATCGATCTGAGAGTGAGAGAGAGTAACAAATGGCGAAGACGGACGAAGGGGTAGGGTTTTTGGTGTTTTAAACACCCACCGATTGAAATGCACCGTTTCAATATTTCAAAGGCAACATACATTATTTATGGCTAACGTACATTTTGATCACATACAACGTACGTTTCATGCCTACAACGTATGTTAGAGGGCTCAAAATTGCATCCAGAAGCTGCTGTTTTGAAAACGTAGCAGCACAACGTACGTTACAAACAAGCAACGTACATTGATCATCTTTTCTTCCTAGATAACATACGTTATCTTACCACAACGTACGTTGTAAAATAATTCCAGAATGCGTACATCCCACAACTTCTAACGTACGTTGGCATGCTTCAGACAGCATTCCTCGACTTCCATTGCTTCCGAACTGGCGTCGAAGTATTCTCGATGCCCGACAACATCCAACCTTTCAAAAATAACATCTTTAAACATCTTTCAAACACCCAAATATCATTTCAAACTTTTTAGAATCAAATTGGAAATAGGCTAGGATCATTCAAAATTGAACGACATTCCACTAAAAACTTGGTCGGAATTGGTCGGAATACTATAAAAAAATCGATCGGAACGGGTGGGATATTACATCTGTACACCCAGGATAAATTAAGATGTATCGGAATCTTCGAGAATCCTATTGGTGGCCAGGTATGAAGAAGGATATTAGTAACCGGTGTTTGACCTGTCAACAAGTTAAATTTAAACATCAACGTCCTTTTAGTTTGTTACAGCAAATGCCTCTTCTAGAGTGGAAATGGGATCGTATCATAATGGATTTTGTAGTTGGCTTATCGAATACATCTTCTGGACATGATTTCATTTGGGTCATCATTGATCGATTGACCAAATCTGCACATTTTCTCCTTGTTAAGACAACATATGAATTGACACGATTAGTGAAGTTGTATATTGACATAATTGTATGTTTACATGGTATGCCAGTTTCCATAATATCTAACAGAGGACCTCAATTTACTTCACAGTTTTGACATAAATTACAAGACGAGTTGGGTACTCGACTAGATTTCAGTACTGCTTTTCATTCACAGATTGATGGACAATCTGAGCTTACAATTCAGACTTTGGAAGATATGTTGAGAGCTTGTGCTCTAGATTTTTCTAGGAGTTGGGATTTCCATTTGCCTCTGGTAGAGTTTGCATATAGTAACTCACACCATTCAAGTATTGATATGGCACCATATGAGACATTGTATGGCATAAAATGTAGATCCCTTTTATGATGGGCCGAGGCTAGTGAAAGATTAGGTCTAGATCTTATATTGGAGACTACTGAGAAAGTTAGGCTGATTCAACAGCGGATTCAAACTAAAGAGTTATGCTGATCCAGATCTTATGATCTTTAAAGATATCAAAAGTCTCTCCGTACAAATAATGCCTCCAAATCTTGAGTGCAAACATAACTGCCGCCAACTCTAAGTCATGTATCGGATAACTGCTCATGCTTTTTGAGTTGTCTCGAGGCATAGGCAATCACCCTGCCATGTTGCATCAACACACAACCCAATCCTACTCTCGAGGCATCACGGTACACTGCAAATCCTCCAGAACCTGATGACAAAACTAATATTGGTGCACTCGTCAAACATTTCTTCAGCTTTAGGAAGCTGTCCTCACAGCTGTCAGACCATACGAATTTGACTCCTTTTTGTGTTAGCTGACTCATAGGAGCTGCGATCCTGGAAAAATCTTGGATAAACCTCCTATAGTACCCAGCCGAACAAATAAAACTTTGAATCTCGGTAGCAGTCTTAGGTCCCTCCCAATTGAGTACTGTCTCTACCTTCTTCGGATCTACCATAATCTCATCCTTAGACACCACGTGTCCTAAGAATGCTACTTGATCGAGCCAAAACTCGCATTTTGAGAACTTCGCATATAGCTGATGCTCTCATAAAGTCTACAATACTGATATCAAGTGGTCTTCATGCTCTTTCTTACTCTTCGAGTACACCAAAATATCATCGATAAAAATGATGACAAACCGATCCAAGTATGGCCTAAACACCCTATTCATCAAATCCATGAATGATGTTGGTGCATTAGTCAAATCGAACGACATCACTAGGAACTCATAGTGTCCATACCTAGTTCAAAAAGTTGTCTTCAGAATATCTTCACCCCTGATCCTCAGCTGATGATATCCCGACCTCAAGTCGATCTTGGAAAACCACTGCACACCCTGCAGCTGGTCAAACAAATCATCTATCCTCGGAAGCGGATATCTATTCTTTACTGTCACCTTGTTCAACTGACGATAACCAATACACATACGAAGGCTACCGTCCTTCTTATTTACAAATAGCACCGGGGCACCCCAAGGTGAGACGCCCGGTCTAAAAAAACCACTTATCCAACAAATCTATCAATTAAGCCTCTAGCTCCTTCAACTCTGCTGGTGCCATCCGATACGGTGGAATCTATATCGGATCGGTACCAGGATGTACCTCTATCGCAAACTCAATCTCGCGCTCAGGTGAAAGCCCCGGTAACTCTTTAGGAAATACATCGGTAAACTCCCGAGCTATCGGTACATCTTCCACTCTCAACTTTGGTTCTACGAACTTAGTCAATACAAATAGCACTGAGGCACCCCAAGGTGAGATGCTCGGTCTAACAAACCCCTTATCCAACAAATCTCTCAATTGAGCCTCTAGCTCCTTCAACTCTGCTGGTGACATCCGATACGATGGAATCGATATCGGATCGGTATCAGGTTGTACCTCTATCGCAAACTCAATCTCGTGCTCAGGTGGAAGTCCCGATAACTCTTCAGGAAATACATCGGTAAACTCCCGAGCTATCGGTACATCTTCCACTCTCAACTTTGGTTCTACGAACTTAGTCAATACAAAAGCGAGATACAACTCATAACCCCAGCAAATCATTCGCTCTGCTCTAACAGCTGATACATACCCTTGCACGATACTGTCACGCTCACCCTGGTAGCAAAACTCACTCTGACCCGGGGGTCGAAAACATACTCTCTTTGCGAAACAATCCAAAGTAGCATGCCAAATTGAAAGCCAATTCATGCCAAGTATTACATCAAAATCTCTCATACCCAACACTGCAAGATCGACAGTCAACTCGTGCCCTTCAAAGGCAATCACGCAATCCCATACTTCAGAGTCAACTATTACCTTGTTACCCAAAGGTGATAAAACCTCAAGTAATCTAGCTAATGGGTGTATTAATAACCCTGTATGCTCAACAAAACAAGGTGTAAAAAATGAGTGAGATGCACCAGTATCAAATAAAACATAAGAAAAAACACCATAGATGAGTAATGATGCAGATACACCATCGAGTACACTTGGAGTCCATGGGAGCGCAAGGAGCAAGAGTGGAGATCCATTGACTCTTCCAAGTGGCCCAATCACAAGGGAACGTGCACACAAGTTCAAGGCATCCATGTCTTTATTCATTCAAGATCAAATTACCCAAGAGCTTCAAGATCATAATATCGAGAAGTGTTGTTTGGATCTTGAAGGCAGCCCTAAGCCCATTACCTTGCTGAAGGCATGTATTAATGAAGGGGCTGTCGAATGATGCATTCTTTTATTGCATTATGGATTAGACTTGTTTAGTGTATTTTGGGCCTTGTTAAATTCGTTCAGCCCATGTTTGACTTACTTAGGGTTAATAAATCCATACCCATTAAGGATTAGGATTAGCTAGTATAAAAGCTTTTTTGTAGCCTTGGAAAGACACCTTTGACAAAAAAAATGAATTTTATACTTATTTCATGCTATTTACGTGTTATTGATTAGATTGAGAGTGAGGATTTGCTTTATTCTAATTGCATAAAGAATCAAGGTAAATTTATCAATCTAACTATGGCGTTTATCTTATTCTTATAACCTGATTATTTGCGTTTTCATACCTTGTTGTATGGGAGTTCAATAGGGTGGAAATTTAGTTTAACATTGGAGTTATATCATACTGTACATGTGAGTTTATGATTTGCTAATAATTGGGTTCCACATCATTTGGTATCAGAGCCAAAGTTAAGGTAAATTCTTATTTATCTTAGTTTTAGGGTTTGAGTTTTCTTGTTTTCTTGAATTCTGGAGTCTATTTGTGCCGTTTTAGTTTGTTTAATTTTTTGAATTTTGCGTTTAGTGTGTT